>JAJKFI010000103.1:1227536-1241875 GCA_029204185.1 Lerista edwardsae | reverse complement strand
TATTATTATTATTATTATTATTATTATTATTATTATTATTATTATTATTATTATTATCTGGGGCCAGTCACTATCTCTCAGCCTCACATACCTCACAGGGTTCTTGTGAGGACAAAAAGCCTCTTTGAGCAGCTTAGAAAAAAGGACAGTATAAAAAAGTGAGAAGTACAACTAAATAAACACCCACATATTTGGAGAAGTGACTGTGAGCCCATTACACAGATATGAACAACACCTGCAAAGGGTGATTTGACACATACCTGGCCAAACATGCGATACTGGCATTCATAGATCTTGTTGAACTTGGAAATTCCTTCTCTCTAAGTGAAAAAAGGGTAAGTTCACAGTTCAGTTTGGGGACCACTGAAATAGGGTTATCACACCTATAATATAGTGGAATTGGCTCTGCTTATGTCCTGAAATGGCATCTAGTGTCAGCTCCCTCCCCAAGCCTTCAGGTCTGGATGGTCTGTCGCGCTCTCCTACCCGTCTCATCCTGCTGTTGGAGAGAATGTCTGCAATCCCCTTGGCAGCGTCATTTTTCTCTGCCACGCAGAGAACCTTCTGGACGTTTCGGAACATCACACCTTCGGCAGCCTGAGAGAAGCAGAGACTCCAGGACTGGGACAACAGCCTGACCCCACAGCCAGCAAACAGCCTGGCCTGTAGGATCATCCCGAGCGCGGAGCCCCCCTCCCAGCCCGCCAAGGCATTGTGGCGGCCAGTTCGTGATGTTGCTTTCGATTCCTATCCCTCCATTTGTGCCCTTTATGGAACCAAAAGAAACAGCAGCAAAACCTGGTCAAGAAAAGATTGACCAAACAGGAGGTGTTAAACGGTTGCAAGATTCCAGGTGTCTTTAGTTCCACTCCTTGGGGGGAAGAAGAAATGATGTGGAACCGAGATCTTCAGTAACTAGACCATCAAGGCAAGCAGGGCCACCTTTTCCTCCGGCAGGCAATCATTGGACGTCCTCCCCATTTAAACACCAGTTCAGCATTCACAGCGGCTGCTTCCTGATGAAATCCTCGGCACCCCCAACATGTCCCAAATGCCTGGCTGTCAGAGATCCCCCTTTCCGCTTTTCACGCGGCAGCCAAACTGAGATCTCTCGCCACCCAGGGACTGCTCGGTCACGGCCATGTTCTCCCAGAAGGATAATGGTGCCAGGCTACACTTTGGGGACAGGGGAATCTCGGCTGCCCCCTGCCTTGGGGAAGGACCGGGCTGAGTTTGCGCTCGACCCTCCAGAGCCTCTCGCCTCAAATCGGCCAGGCTTTAACTGCACAGTGCAAGAGGCCAGCAACGGCTGGTCCACACCGAAACCCGGCTGCTCTCCTCTCGCCTCACTCCCACGGCCAGAGGCAGGGCCTCTCCAGGGGCTTCTTCTAGCCTGTTTCCTAACCCTTTCCAACCCCCCCCCCCAAAAATCCAGCCCTTTTATTCTCACTCCCCCCAATCTTTGCCCCCCACCTTATGCACTCGCAGCCCCAGCCCTTCTCCTATTTTTCTTGGCCCCCTCCCAGGCCTCACTTTTCCTCAGCTTATGAGGAAGCCGCCTGGACCCCCAACCCCCCCCCTTTAGGCTGCCACCTTCCCTGCCTGCTTTCCCCCCTCTTACTCCCCCCCCACTTCTGGACCCCCTTTTTTTGCCCCCCCCCCCCGGTCAGGCCCCCTCCACACTGCCCCCTCCACAGAGTCTGTCTCTCTCTCTCCCCCTCCTTAGCGAAAAACGCGCCTTTTCCGCCCTTCTGCCGTATTCCGCGCTTGCCATTGTCGTAACGCGAAACGCGACCAAGGGATTGGCTGGCCAAGGGGGGGGGGGAAATCAAGGAGGTGTGGCTTTAAGGGTGGCGAAGTCGGGGCGAACTACAATCCCCAGAATGCCCCGCGGTCTCGCGAGACGACGAGGGAAAAATATTATTCTGCTTTAATTTTTATTTTCCGCTGTGGTGGGATAAAAACGTTTTTAGGCCTTCTTTGGTTTTGGAGAATTGCTGCTAAAGCATGGAGGTATAACACACCATGTGTATTATACCTCCATGTGCTAAAGAGGAAAAAAATGGAGATAAAGCGTGAATGTGTGAGAAACCACAACCCCCAGAATGCCCCGCGGTCTCGCGAGACTATGAGACCCTTAAAAAATTGTGTTTTTGTTTTTGTTTTTATTTTTCGGTGTAGTGAGAAAAAGGAAATGGAAAAAAAGACTGTACGTGTGGAAACCTACAACCCCCAGAATGCCCCGCGGCCTCATGACGCCGACGGACGCTTTAAAAAAAACAAAACAATTTTTGGTCATATTCGTCATTTGGGCACTTCGCCATATCCGCAATGAACAAAAATGTTCTTGTAATGTTGTGGTATATTTTTAAAAACAAAACAGCTGACAGGAACGCGCGAGGGAAAAACTTCCGGGGTCGCGGAGGTCACTGGCGTTGGGGGCGGAGGCGGAGGCGGAAAGAGCGCGGGTCATGTGATTCCAAGATGGCTGCCCGGCGGCGGCTGTGCTGTGAGGGGAAGTGACAGTTCCTGCTGGAGGCGCGGGGCTGAGGAAGGGGGCGAGGCAGGGCAGGGCGAGGGGCGTTCGGGCAGGTCCTAGCGCCCGCCCTGTGCTGCGAGGAGGAGGGGTCGCGAGGCGGCGAGGGGGGTCCAGGGAAGGGCGCCCCCATTGGCCGGGCAGGGAGGCCTGGGCTGCCCCAAGGGGGGGCCGGGCCTTGGGGGTAGCTGGGCTCAAGGACCCTCCAGAGTGGGAGCTGGAGCTCGGGGGGGGGCTGAACCCCCACAATGAAGGGGCTTCTCTCACCTGACTTACCTGGGGGGGAGGACTGACACCCCCTCCCTCAAGTGTGGGGCACGTGGACTCCCAGCCAGGAAGGCAGAGGCGGGAGTGCAGTAGCCGTGGGGCACCTGGCCCCCTAGACAGCCACGCAAGGGGGTGTCAGTGGGGCCCCTCAACGGAGGGGAACTGCCCCTCCCGCCCCCTCGTTCCCGCCCCCCCTCGCCGCCCAATGGATTCCGGCTGAGCGGCCTCGGCGGGCCTCGTTTCCTCCATGCCCCTCCCCCGCCCCCACCCGGAAATATGATCAGCGCCCCCGACGTGGTGGCGTTTACCAAAGAGGAGGAGTACGAGGAGGAGGTCTACAGCGAGCCGGCCCTGCCCGAGGAGTACTCCGTGCCGCTGTTCCCCTTTGCCAGCCATGGGGCCAACCCCTGGTCCAAGCTGTCGGGCGCCAAGTTCACCCGGGACTTCATCCTCATCTCGGAGTTCTCAGAGCAGGTGGGGCCCCAGCCGCTGCTCACCATCCCCGACGACGCCAAAGTCTCCGGCACCTTCGACCTCAACTACTTCTCCCTCCGCATCATGTCGGTGGATTACCAGGCCTCCTTCGTGGGGCACCCCCCTGGCTGCCCCTACCCGAAGCTGAACTTTGTGGAGGATTCTAAAGTCGTGCTGGGCGACTCGAAGGAAGGAGCCTTCGCTTACGTGCACCACCTGACGCTCTACGACCTGGAAGCGAGAGGCTTCGTCCGGCCCTTCTGCATGGCCTACATTTCGGCCGACGAGCACAAAATCATGCAGATGTTCCAGGAGCTCTCCCTGGAGTTCTCGAAAGCGTCGGAGTGCTTAAAGACCGGCAACCGGAAAGCTTTTGCGAACGAACTGGAAAAAAAGCTGAAAGACCTGGACTATACGCGAACCGTGTTGCACAACGAGACCGAGATCCAGAAGAAGAACAACGAGAAAGGCTACTACACCACACAAGCCATTGAGAAAGCCAACGAGCTGGCCAGTGTCGAGAAGTCGATCATCGAGCATCAAGACCTCCTGAAGCAGATCCGGCTGTATCCTTACAGTAAGCTGAAAGATTCCGACTTCCACCCTTACGAGCCAGATGGTGCCATAGAACAAGTTGTGGAGAATGCGGAAGACGAATTTTCTACCTCGAAACCTGAAAAAGCCAGAGACGTGCACCTGTATCCTCAACAGTCCTCTTACACCCCGAAGCTGATCAAGGCCAAGTCGGCCAAATGCTTTGACAAGAAACTCAAAACGCTTCAGGAATTGTGCGATATGTATTTCTTCACCCAGACCCTCAATCAGCTCCATCAGATCGAGAAGACTTTCAGAGGTGACATTTGCTACCTCTTGACCAATCAGATCAGCAGAGCACTTTTAAAGCAACAGACTATTACCAACTTCCTTTTTGAAGACGTGCTCCTGGTGGACGAAAGGCTGTCTGAGAAGCCGTTAAACGGCTACCAGGGATCTGTCCTCGACACGCCCGGCCCCAAGTGTGTCGAAGCCTGTCCTGTCCCTAAAACGTTAGTCGGCTTCGGGTCTTACAAATCCAGTGTCGAGTCGGTGCCTATTAAGATGGATCAGGAGCTCGAAGACCCCCAGGAAACAGGCGTTTCTGAGCCAATCACCTTTGACCGTCGGGACAATATGGAATACCTGGATGCAGATCTCAAAGGCAGCGTCAGTAGTGGTGAGAGCATTGAGGTTCTGGGGACAGAGAAATCGGCTGCGGCGGCTCCCCTGGCTCAGTCGGAAAGCCAGGCAAATTTGCCACCGGTCCACCTGAGCCCACAAGCGGTAAGGGATAAAGCTGTCAGTAGGAGGACCGTCAGCGAGGACAGCATCGAGGTCCTCAGCACCTGCCCCTCGGAAGCTCTGATTCCGGAAGACTTCAAAGCGAGCTACCCAAGTGCCATTAACGAAGAGCCTTATGCGGACGACGAGGAAGAGAGTCTTCCCTTTAGCCATGGTTTAAATTCAGACCCCACCGAGGAGCTGGAAGCTCCCGCTGACGGCCTCCTCCTCCCCGTGGACTCCGCCTGCTGCACTGGGAAGGAGAGCCCAGACTTTTTGCAGCCGAGCGTCGCCCAGAAGCGCTGCGATGAGGACGGCGTGGTCAGCATCCCGCCGCAGCCGTACCGGCAGGTGGATCAGGAGTTCCACGTCAACTTCGCCGACTGCTCTTCCCACGACGGCGTCTTCGGGGCCCTGCTCACGTACGAACTGGACCCGCACTATCTCTCCAGCAGCCGGGAGGCGAGCAGAATGAGCCTGGACAAGTGCTCGGACTCCACCAGCTACGTGAGCAGCGCGGCCTCCACCAGCTCGGACCGGACCCCGTCCCCCGCCCCGTTCGCCGGGCCGTTCGGGGACAAGCACAAAAAGAAGGCCGGGCAGAACGCGCTGCGGTTCATCAGGCAGTACCCCTTCGCCCACCCGGCCATACACTCGCTGCTGAGCGGGCGGACGCTGGTGGTGCTCGGGGAGGACAAGGCCATCGTGGAGAAGCTCATCGCGGCCCTCTCCATTTTCGTCCCGAACTGCGGCGCGTACGCCAAGCCCGTCAAACACTGGGCCACCTCCCCGCTGCACATCACGGATTTCCAGAAGTGGAAGCTGATCGGATTGCAGAGGTAAAGGGAAACCAACACCCGCCCCTCCCCTTAGACCAGCGTTTCCCAAACTGTGGGTTGTGTGGGTCAGGACCTGATGGTCGGTGGGTCATGAAACCGCCAAGCCGATAGCCAACCAGGAAAAAAGTATTGCGCCCCATCTCCAAAACCTGGAGGTTGCACGTGCCCGTCATGGCTTATAACCTGTGATGGACTTTTCCTCCCTCAGTCCGTCCAATCCCCTTTTGAAGCATCTAGGCCGAACCACATCCTCTGGCAAGGAGTTCCACAGACTAATCACATGCTGAGCAAAGCAACGTTTTATTTTGTCTGTTTTAGTCCCCCTCCCCTCCCTGTCACTGCAGTTTGAGTGGGCGCCCCCTGGTTCTGGTGTTGCGTGAGTGGGAAAAGAGCATCCCTCCGTCCATTCAATGAAATTTGAACCGGGGGCTCTTCCGGCTCACAGCTCGTGCTCTTTGCCGCTCCACTGCACCAGCTCCCGGGGACGGTTTGCCCACGCAAAGTGTTGTCCGCTCTACCCAGCCTCAGAGCTTTCACCCGTTTGCGTGTGTGTCTTTTCCCTTTCTCAAAACACCAGAACCAGGGGGCATCCGCTAAAACTGAGGCTTGGGAGAGTTAAAACAGATAAAAGGAAGTACTTTTTCACCCAGCGGGTAGTTAATCTGTGGAACTCTTTGCCACAGGAGGTGGTGATGGCGTCTGGTCTGGATGCCTTTAAGAGGGGATTGGACGGATTTCTGGAGGAAAGGTCCATCGTGGGCTATAGGCCATGATGGATTGTGCAGCCTCCTTACAAAGGTGGTGGGCTACTTCAGAGTACCGGGTGCAGGGGAGTGGCAACAGGATCCAAGCGTCTTGTGGTCTCGTGCCTCCCTGGGGCACCTGGTGGGCCGCTGTGAGATACAGGAAGCTGGACTAGATGGGCCTTTGGCCTGATCCAGCAAAGGGGCTCTTCTTATGTTCTTACGTGTCCCCTTTCCTCCCCAGGACATCATCTCCCGCAGGCGTGAACGTGATGCACTCCCTCAGCCGCTACGGCCGGTACGTCAGCATCCTGGACGCCGACAGCAAGACCCTCCGCTGCCCCCCGTACCGAGGCACCCTGATCCCCCGGCTGGCCGACCACCGCACCCAGATCAAGCGGGGCAGCACCTACTACATGCACGTGCAGACCATCCTCACCCAGCTGTGCTCCAAGGCCTTCCTGTACACCTTCTGCCACCACCTGCACCTCCCCATCCGCGAGGGGGAGACGGGGGAGTCGGTGGCCTCTCGGCGGCTGAGCTTCCTGAGAGTGCAACTGGGGCTCGCCCACGAGGACACCAAGGTGGTGCAGTACCTGGCCGAGCTCCTGAAACTGCAGTACCTGCAGGACCCCGTCCGGGGGGTCAGCCCCGTGCTCAGGTTTGACTACGCGCCCAGCTCTTTGTACAAGATCTAGTTGCGCCCGGCCCTCACCCGCTGGGTCCTCTCGCCTCACAAGATCGTTCGTCCTTGTCCGCGGCTGCCTGCCGGCCGCTTTCGTGTCTCCGTGGCCGGCAGGGTCTTCGTCTTGGCGGGACGGTGTGGAAGACCCCAGCGTGGCTTAGCCAGCCTCATGCAGACGAGGCCGGCAGCCGCACCTCTGTGAAAAAGGGAGACTGCCAGCTTCTCCGTCACTGTGTCAAGGAAAACATTCTGTCTTGTTTGCGGGGAGAGGGGGAGGCTCTTCTTTTTCCCCTCCTCAGAGCAGGGAGGCTGGACGGCTGTACTTGGGGCAGGGCCGTTTCCGTGGGTGTTGGGGGCCTGTCCGTAACAAGGAGAGCCTGTGTGTGTGTCTGAACCAAAAGCAAGCTGCAGGAACACCTCTTTGCCCAGAAGCATAGCAAACCCGGCCTTTTCCAAGGTCGTTTTAGGACAGAGAAGCAAAAGTGCGGTTCGCTTTTTAAAGAGCAACAACCAATCAGGAGGAGCTCAGCTGTTCCTGGGGCGTAACAGTCAGGGATGGGCACCAGCAGCTCCTGGAGGGGGGCGGGTGTGTGTGTGTGTGTGTGTGTGTGTCAGCAGTGAATCCCCCAGGCGTGTCCTGGCTCTCGGGGTCAAGCCTGCGAGGAGGGGCGCCCAAATGTTCAGCAGTCCAAAGTGGCCTCCCTGAAGGGGGGGTCTGCTGCGCTCCCTGCCTCGATGGTTCCGCTGCATCCGCCTTGCTGTCCTCGGGGGGGGGGGAGGACCCCCTTTTCTTGACAGCGTGCTCTGCTTTTGCAGTAAGGGGGGAGCGTCAGGAACCTTGGGAAGGGGGCTTGGCCCCAGAGGCAGCCGGGAGCAGCCGAACTGTCCCCGTTCCCTTAAATCTCAGCACTCAGGTTTCACTGGGGATGAATGTATTGGGCCTGATCCTGCCCCAGCCGCTCCTGTGCCGCGTTGCTGGGATTGCCCTGGGAGAGCACAGCCCGCCCCCCACCCCCCCTGGGGTCCACATTGGCCCTCCCTGCGTCCTGTTTGTCTCAGTTTGCGTCCCCTCGCTTGTTCATGGTTTGTGCACCGAGCCCTGGCCCCCCCCCCACACTGTTCTACCTCCGCCACGGTGACCCCTCCCGGCTGCCGGTTCTGCACAGCTCGCTGACGGGCGGGGGGGGAGGCAGGGAGGGCTTTCTGTCCCAGACTCCCGCCGAGGGCCGGACACTGCCGGGAGCTGCTCGCGTGGCCTGGAGGGTTCCGTTGCGTTTCGGCCGCAGCCAGCCTGGTCTTTGCTCCGGTTCTCGCCTCCCGCCCGTGGAGGCCCAGGTCTCCAGTGAGGCCGTTGGTTGCTTTGGCTGGCGGTGGATGAGCCCCGAGCACACGGAAACGGGGCCGCAGGTTGCGGGCAGAGCGATGCCTTCCTGGGACAAAAGAAAGATCCCTCTCGGTCTTGTTTCCCTGGTGTTGGGTTTTTTTTTTTTTAAATTGTTACCTTTCCTGTGTTCAGACGCTGGGGGCAGAAGTGGAGAGCTGCGGGTTTGCCGATGGCCACTATTATAGATACCTATATAAATATATAAGCCTCTGTTTAAACGCAAATTATGTGAGACGCGAGTTCTGGAACTGAATGTATCATTTCTTTCCCCGATGTCCCAGACGAAACGCCAAAGGGTGGTTTCGCGTTTTAAGCGTTCTGGAAAACTTGATGCAAAAAGCTGCACTATTGTAAAGAGAGAGAGAGAGAAATATATGGCGTCGCGTTGAAAAGGGAGACTCCTTGCTGAAATGCTGCACTTTTCCTGTAGTAGAGTGTGTGTCGAGGCCGCTTGCAAGAAGACTCCCCTCGTCCTCACTGTGCCCTAATTCCACTGTGTTCTCAGAAGCCCCTTCCCCACAGGCCGGCAAGGGTGGGGTGCACTTGCTCCCCAGTGCAAGGAGGTAGGGCTGCACCTGTTGACCTAGTCAGGCCCCTACTGAAGTCACAGCCGAGGCCAGCTGCTGCGGTGCAGCCTGGCCTGGCCCTCAGCCAAGCAGGCGATTGGTCTGCAAAGCGTGCGCGGGTGGTGCCCCCCCCCGATTCTGCAGGACTGCTGATGCGCAAGGGTCAGAAAAGCCGTACTGGGCCTGACGGAGGGCTGAATGGGGCGGGGCCAGGCCTGCCGCCCCACCTTCGCACTTGGGCCTCCCCCCGTAATCCCAAGGGGTGTTTGCTCCGTCACGAGGCCCCGTGCTGCAGATTTCACCCACCACCTCCAGGGAGGGGGGTGGGGGAGCTCGCCACGTCACGGCAATGTGGCCAGCGTCCGCCGCAGGTGCCCCGGCGAGAATCGGGCTCAGCCACGCCGTTTCTGGCGGCAGCCGCAGGATGCTCTGAATCTGGCCGTGGCTCTCGGCAGGCACGGTCCACCATGCGACGCGGTCCGTTTGCCATCCCGCTGAACTTCCAGCACGGTGGTTCCGAGACGTTTGACAACGAGAAAGGGAAGCCACGGGGGTTCCTGCGTTTCTGAAGGCCAGGGATCGCTCAGCGGATCCAGCCGACTCTCGCTTTCCTGTTGCAGTCGTGCATGGGTGAAACGTTGAACGGCAGACGCTTGAACTGCAAGAGCCCCAAAATGATCTGGACGGGTCACGGGTCTGACGCGTAGCTAGCAGTCTGCCTGGCTGAGCTGTGCAAAGATTCACGTATCTCTGGGTGCAGGAGCAGCCGATGGGCGTCCCCCCCTTAGCTAGGAATCTGTAGCCCAAGATGCCACAATACCCAATAGCACAGTTGAGGCCCCGCCCACCCAGGCCTCACTCTAAAATTTGCCCCACCAAAAGTCCTCCACCTGCTTAGGCAACTTATTGCTGCCCTCTGGCAGCCTGCTTTTAAAGATATTGCGGTGATCTGTAGAGTAAGTTTGCCCTTGTGCTTTCAAGACCCCATAGCTCAACGGTGGTAGTTCTGGAGCGTCCTGCAGGTTCCCACAGCCCCCTCCTCCTCTCATCAATATCAGCCGAGGTACAGGTGCGATACTACACCGTGGTTACCTTTAACTAGGTTTCACAAGCCAGCTTCAGACCCTGGTTAGCAGCTAAACATGGCTAGCATATAAACACAGCTCAGGACAGACCGAATGCGACAGCGTGATTAAGGGTGCAATCCTGACCTGGAGTGAGGCCAGCAAAGTTTGGCCGGCATAAAGGGCGCCGTAAAGCACCTTTGGACCACTCTCGGAGTCAGAGGCCAGCGCAAAGACATGCGCCATCCCCCAGACTCTGAGAGTGGTTTGAACGGGCTTTACGGTGGCCCTGGTGCCTGCCAAACTTTGCTGGCCTGTGTCAGCCTAATCGAGTCCTAGGATTGGGTTTTGCTTTCCTGTGCAAACAGCAGCCTCACACAAGTAGACCAGGTGCTGTGCACTCGAGATGCCGAGCTCCAGGAATGGCTGTTCACTCTGGGTGGTGGATATTGCCTCTGCCTCTACTAGCTACTCGGTTTCTCTTTCGTTCTCACCTGGACTGGTCCAACCATGGTCTGGAAGCCCCTCCCCTCCGGACCGCCTCCCGTCATCTCACTTGCCCTCTGCTCTCATTACTGCATGTTAAGTTTCTTGTCCGTACAGGTGCACCCTTTTACGTAGGCAGTAGTTAGGAAAAACAATTACATGGGAGTGTCTTTACGGCAGAAATCGGAGCAGCATGCCTGCCGTGCGCTAGTGTCCGTTAGGGTATGTGTGCCGCACACAGTCTTTTAACATGCGATGTTAAAACACCCAGTGACTACAATGGGAAAAAAAATGTACATTAAAAAAATTATTTATTTGGGCTCAGATATTTTTGAAATACAAAAAAAAAAAAAAAAGAATTGGTTGTATTTTTTAAAGCTTACATAACCATTGGCGTATTGTTGTGGTTACATTCTTAATTTTATTGTGCTTAAGTAAAAAGTGTCCTGGCTCTACCTTTGGCGTTCGCGTTTCTGATAAAACGGGCGTGTACCTGCACGTACCTGCGTGCACAGTGACGTGTGAAAGTGGTGGTTGCATTTCGGCTGTGTGGCTTTTGGATTAAGGGCACGATCCTATCCGACGCTGCAGCACCAGTGCAGCTCCGAGGCAAGGGAACAACTCTGAGTGCCCCCCAACTGCAGGATGCAGCACATTACATGCGCCATTCGCACAGCCGTGTCAGGACTGGCAGGTTGGCTAGGACGGCACCCTAAGAGAGAGACGGCGTTGTCATCCTTCTGCGGACCTGCTTTTAGACATCAGAAGTGGTTTGCCAGAACTCACTGGACAGGATCGCAGGGTAGCGGGGGCTACACGTACAAGGGAGAAGAGAAAACCAGCGGATCCCAAAACCTGAAACGGCTCCCCGTTTCCGAGCACTTCCTCCCGTTGCCAATCACTGAAACATCTGCAGTCCGCTGCATTTGTCTAATCCTCTTTTAAAACCATCTAGGCGAGTGGCCGTCGCCGCATTTTGTGGCAGGGAATTCCACAGGTTAACGACGTGCTGTGTTGCGCAGGCTTTTTTTTTTTTTTTTTGCCTGTTGTACTTATCAGTGTATTGGATGCTGCGGAGTTCTAATTCTGTGGGAATGGGTGGGTGGGGGGAAATATTCCAGCGGTATACTTTGTCCATTAAAACTGAACCCCACCAGTGCGGTGAGGGGCGTTTAAAACTCTTTGGGTAGGTGTCACTTGCCTTCTGGGGTCCTTCCAACATATGGAAAAGGGAGGCTGGTCGAAGCAGAATTTAAGGTCTGCCGTTGTATATGGGAACGGTGAGAGAGAGAGGATCAGAGGGGTTTATTCCTCTTTGATCCAGCCAGCTGGCAGGTAGCCTGATAAGACAGCAAAAGCATAACAGCAGCTGGGAATGTCCCAGATGCAGATTTCCTGGCTGTTCCTCTCGGGTTGGGGGGAGCTGCCACTTTGCCCTACAGAACGGGCAAGCCGGGGAGCGGAAAGGAATCGGCAAAGACTTCCACCTCCTCCTTGAGCGACTTCAGCGGCGCCTGGTACTTCTCATCCGACAGCAGCGTCTCCTTGAACTCTCTCAGGGTCGCCTTGGGGTTCATGTCCCCCTGGACCTTCAGGGTGAGTTCAATACCTGTTTGGGACGGCAGAGACATCTGGACTGAAGGCACTTGAAAAATCGGGGGGGGGGATGGATTTAAAACGTTAAACCTGCGTGCCCTGAATTTCTGTAGCATTCATTGGAAATGGAAATGGCGGAAGGGGGTGAAGAAGGCACATCCTACCTTTGTGAATGAAGTGTGCCACTTTTTGGAAATCTGCCTCCAAGAATCCCCTGGAGGTGAGAGCCGGAGTCCCCAATCTCAGTCCACTAGGACGCAAAGCACTCTTGTCCCCTGGTCAGGAGGGAAGGATTTGCGCATTAAAGGCGGCAAAGGAGACAGCACGCTATCGTTCATTTCGGGTTACTGCCAGCCCTTCTTGAGCTCCTCTAGAAAGGGGGAACTTGCGGGGCAGCAGAGCCCAGAATGTGCCAAGCATCACCCCTTCCTAAGACAGCAATAAGATGGAAATCGCCCAGCACAATGGGAATCACACTATCCAAGCATTGCACTGGAACCCCCCGCCCTCACCTGGACAGGTGTTCTTGTTGCACGCGATGGAGCACAGCTCAAGGACTCGTTCGGCACGGCCCCCATCCGTGCCCCGGCTGCGCAGGTCGACCAGGATCAAGTGGTTGTCCGAGCCACCTGGAAGAAAACCGACATGCAGGAGAGACTGGCTTGCCAAGCCAACCCAAGAGGCCGTTGCTCTTAAGTAACTCGTTTTGCAACGAATTCAAATTCCGTTTCTATGAACCAGGCCAACACACCTTCTGCCTTTTTAAAGACTGCATCCCAAATATTTAATGATCAGCACCCCCAGATATACCCAGGGATAAGTCTAACTTTTAGGGATAAGTCCAGGGATAAGTCTAACTTTTGTTGTAAATACAGCTTGTGATTTGTGTGGTTACGAGTGGCTCCAGAAGGATGAGGAAAGGAAGACGATGCATTAAAACAACAACACTTAACTGGGTCTACATCTAGGTCAGGGACGAGGCAGAAAGACAAGGCTCGGAATTGCATTCCTGGGATCTTGCCCCCGGCCAAATGCAGAACAGGCTCTGGCGGGGGGGAGTGTCGGCTCCTTACCAGTCACAACGTGGTATCCCAGGCTGATGAGGGCTTGCGATAGGGCCTTGCAGTTGGCAACCACTTGCTTCTGGTAGGCTTTGAACTCCGGCGTCATGGCTTGCTTCAGAGCGACGGCAATCCCTGCCCAAGAAAAACCACAAAAGGAAGGGGGGGCGACACACCTTACTAAGAGCATGTGATTCACAAAACTGCAGAGGACCCAGCAAGGATTTTAGCCTGACCAGCGTAGGAAAGAAGTCTGTGTTGCAAAACTGGCGCTTTAAGGGGAGGTCTCGATTCTTTCCCGCCCCTCCCCTTTGGGTTTTTCGGGTCTAAATGGGGACTCTAAGAGGGCCTCTCACCTGCGATGGCGTGGTTGTGCGGCCCCCCCTGCAGGCCTGGGAAAACCGCTTGGTTGATGAGGCTTTCGAAGTTGTACAGGATTTCCTTCCCGGTTTTGGGATCTACACTGCAGACACCTGCCGAGAAGGGAAAGAGGGTGGTGTGGTTTGGATGTTGCTAGAGGGACGTTCTTTTTCCCTCTCTCACAACACCAGGACCAGGGGACAGCCACAAAAATTGAGTGTTGGGGGGTGGGTGGGGTGAGAACGGATAGAAGGAAATACATTTTGACCCTGTTCCTACCTTTCCGGTAGAAGATCATGCCAGCCCTGCAGCCTCGCAAGGTTTTGTGGGTCGTGGTGGAGACCACGTGGCAGTGCTCGAAGGGCGACGGCACCACGCCAGCAGCCACCAACCCGCTGATGTGGGCCATGTCGGCCATCAGATAGGCGCTGTTGTCGTCCGCAATCTTCCTCATGCGGGCATAGTCCAGGTTCCGGGAATAGCAGCTGACACCTAGGGCAGGAGAGAGAGAGCCAGTGGCAGCGACACAGCAGAATTTCCTACTCCTGTGTGTGGATTGGCAGGGAGTCGCCCTTCTCCTGAATTATTACCTGCGATGATCAGCTTGGGGTGGAACAAGCGGGCATTTTCCTCCAGCCTGTCGTAGTCAATGTAACCCGTTTCAGGATTGACCTGGCCAGGGAGAAAAATCAGCTAAAAACGGGTTTTGGTCGTTAACAGGCATTTCTTAAATTTAGGGCGCAATCCTAACCTGGAGTTAGGCCGGCACAGTTTGGCCGGCACAGTTTGGCCGGCACAAGGGAACACCGTAAAGGACGCTTGGACCACTCTTGGAGTCAGAGAGGCCAGCACACAGACGTGCGCCATCCCCCCTGACTCCGAGAGTGGGCCCAACGCGCTTGACGGTGTCCCATTGTTGCAGTTTCACATCTCACAGTCCAGAACTGGTAGAAACTGGCAT
>JAJKFI010000103.1:1198792-1227526 GCA_029204185.1 Lerista edwardsae | reverse complement strand
GGTCTTCAAGCCCCCAACTCTGCTACTATTTACACAAATACACAACACCCATGTGCCGGCCAAACTTTGCTGGCCTTACTGGGCCGGCCTCACTCCAGGTTAGGACTGAGCCCTTAATCTACAAATGGTTCCAGCGGATCCCATGATCTCTGCCTGGCCAATCTTGTTACAAAGCCGCGTGCTCCGGATCAGCTGCCAGGAAGTCGTGCCAAAAAGCCGCTAAGGCAAACCACCCCAGTTCTTGTATAACTTTCATGGGTGGACTTGAGAAAAAAAAAACCACACCAGAAAAAAAAAAGATGCTCAGACATTTGTCTCCCTATATTTACGCCGCCTTGCAAACTGCAGGAGCCGAGCTCTTTGCAGGGCGGCGAGCAGCTCTCTTGCAAATCACAGCTCACCTTGTAGGGCATGGACTCAAAGAAGATGGAGGTGGCGGAGATCTTCTTCTTCTCAGTCATGAAGCCGTGTGTCAGGTGGCCCCCGTCGGGCAAATCTAAGCCCATGATCCGCCCGTGGGGCTCCACAAGGGCGGTGTACACCGCAAAGTTCGCCGGGGACCCTGAAGCAGAAAGGAAGCCCTGAGCAGAGGCGGCCACAGAAGCCAGATCTGCTTTCGCGGGTCATTGGGCATTTCTTTCCCCCTGTACCTGGAACCAGGTGAGACGCAGCATCTGATCTGACCTGTGGGCCACTTCAGGCATCCCAGACACAGGTTGGTGGATTATCCACCGACCAACAGGTTCCCACAGGTAAGCCGAGAGCCCTCCTTGCCCCGTTAAAAAAACCTGGCGCACCTGAATACGGCTGGACGTTGACGCCCCACTTCTGAGGGTTGAGCCCGTAGGCTTCCAGCGCCCTCTTCTGGCACAACCTCTCCAGCTCGTCTACAAACTCGGTCCCACCATAGTATCTAAGGCGGAGGGGAAAGAAGCAGGTTTTGCCCACTGTGCAACAAACGTGTGTCGCAAGTGTGTGCTATGAAATCAGCCTCTATTCAGGTTTCAGAGCCATGGGTCTGGGCAGTGATGTCATGCAGGGGGTACGCGGGGGTACGCGAGTACCGGTTTCTAGGATTACAGCTGGCCCCGCCCATTCGCCCGCCCACTTGTCAACTCTGCCCTCTGCAACATTTGAATTTCCTGCATGTTTGAGTTGCCTGCGTGTTCTCAGAGCCAGGCAGGCAGCGAGCGGAGCCTTTCCTTTCCTTGCCACTGAAAAATGAGCTGCTCTGGGGTTTTAACATGATGCCAGGCCTCCTTCACATGTTCTGGGGGTGCTGCGGAATACTGTTGCCACTGTTGGGTCAGTTTAAAATCCTCTGAGGCCTCAAAAAGGGCTTTTTTCATGTCACTTCCTGCCACGACATCACTTCTGGCTTATGACATCACTTCCGGTGGGCGGGTCCCGACACGTGCCAATCAAAAGTGAGTACCTGCTCTTAAATCATTTAGATGACACCACTGGGTCTGGGTTTCTGCAGGGGGAGAGCACAATGCATGGCACACCCGTTCCAAATCTGCCAATGTGCTGCAAGTTCCCACCCTGACTGTACCACACCCCCACCGAAAAAAAAGATGCAGCGAAGGACAGACAATTCCAGCCGTCCCACCTTTGCCCAGGGTAGCCCTCCGAGTATTTGTTGTTCAAGCAGGAGCCCAGGGCCTCCAGCACGGCTCGGCTGGCAAAGTTCTCGGAGGCGATCAGCTCCAGGCCCAGCCTCTGCCGCCGCTTCTCCTTCTTGATGATGTCGAAGACCTTTGCGAGGGGAAACACACAGAGCTTTTGTCACCACCGAGGACATCTCCGGGCGATTAGCTTGGCCTCCCCCCCCCCTGCAGCCTCGCTCAGAAGTAGCAGTCTCTGAACGACTTGGGACTGCTGAGTAAATGCACATACAGTGCATTTACAGTGCACATGCAGTGCACATACTGGACTGTGACAATTGTTTCCACGCTAGGGTTTCTTAGCACTAGCAAGACACAGATTCGTGCTATTGGGGTATAAGCAGAACTAAAAACAGTGGTTTGACACAGAGTGCGATATACCCCTATAATAATAATAATAATAATAATAATAATAATAATAATAATAATAATAATACTTGTATTTATATACCGCCTTTCTTAGGTCACCAGATTTCTCTAATGACTATAACTCAAGGCGGTTTACATAGGCAGACTTTATTCAGAAACCCGAAGGTTTTTAGTATTTTTACAGAAACGTTCTATCTTCCAAGAACTACACACGTACAGATGGATCTTTCTGGATTTAGTCCTTCTTTCTGGCCACCCATTTGTCTTCTTGCTGGCTGATAAGCGGCTTCCCTGCTCCCACCAGAGAAGCAGCTGAACTTCAGCACAACTCCCCCTCTCACAAGGCAGCTGGAGACAGCTCAGCTGTTAATCAGTCGCAATTACAAGGTCTGCCGCTCACAGAGACTTCCGGTAGTCTCGAACCGGCGACCTTCAGATCTTTCAGCTCTTATCTTCAGGCAAACGGAGGCATTAACCCTCTCGACTAAATCTTCTGCCCGTAGTGTTTTCCCCATGGCCAAGACCGTTCTATTATGGTTATTCCGTCCCGTTCAGCAAAGGTTCAGTTTTGTTTTGTTTTTTACAGAGGACGTGACTGCCAAATGGCCGCATGTTTCTGCGTCGTCGTCCTGTGTTGCTTTTAGGCCCAATTCATAGTGATCGTGTAGGTCATACCGTGATTGCAGCTCCAAGCCAGAGCTGAGGCGGGGAGATCATCCCTGGCCTTAATACCGAGTTTTAGCGGGACAGCACGAGGCTGGGGTCAGAGTCCAAGAGGTCACACATTTTCCAGTTGGCCAAGGCCGGCCAAACTCTGTGGCCTTAGAAGGGGTCAACCGGAAGGGGTCATTCTGTCCATGACCAAATCAGGCCCCTCCCTGCCCGTGCAGTGTGGAAAGGGAACAGGCAAATCCTGCTCTGTTCTCTCTGCCAGAATCAATACAACCATCTCCCGGACAACGTCATCATCCCAGCCAGAAAGCCCTTTACCTCTGGGTCGTTGGCGTCCAGTGGCTCCATCACCATTTTGTTGTGAGAGGCCCAGAGCGCTTTGCTGCTGTGGTCCCCGGTGGCGGGCACGTTGGCCATGGCAGTTGGCTCGCGGGGTTCACAATAGCCTGGAAAAGAAGGTGAGAACGGTGCGGTGAAGGATCTCGGGCCTGGATGCCTTTAAAAGGGCATTGTACAGGTTAAGAACATAAGAAGAGCCCTGCTGGATCAGGCCAAAGGCCCATCTAGTCCTGCTTCATGTATCTCACAGCGGCCCACCAGGTGCCCCAGGGAGGCAGGAGACAACAAGATGCTTGCATCCTGTTGCCACTCCCTTGCACCCGGTGCTCTGAAGTAGCCCACCACCTTTGTAAGGAGGTTGCACAATCCATCATTGCCTATAGCCCACGATGGACCTTTCCTCCAGAAATCGGTCCAATCCCCTCTTAAAGGCATCAAGACCAGACGCCATCACCACCTCCTGTGGCAAGGAGTTCCACAGATTAACTACCCGCTGGGTGAAAAAGTACTTCCTTTTATCTGTTTTAACTCTCCCAACCCTCAGTTTGAGCGGATGCCCCCTGGTTCTGGTGTTTTGAGAGAGGGAAAAGGACACCCCTCTATCGACTCTGTCCCTTCCATGCATTATTTTGTATGTCTCAATCATGTCCCCCCTCAGGCGCCTTTTTTCTAGGCTGAAGAGCCCCAAACGCTGCAGTCTTTCTTCATAAGGGAGGTGCCCCAGCCCCGTAATCATTTTCGTTGCTCTCTTCTGCACCTTTTCCAGCTTCACTATGTCCTTTTTGAGATGCAGCAACCAGAACTGGACACAATATTCCAGGTGCGGCCTTACCGTCGATTTGTACAATGGCATGATAATATCGGCTGTTAGGTTGATGGAGGAAAGGCCCATCACAGGTGACAAACCACGAAGGGGTGATGCAACCTTCTAGTTTTTAGAAACAGGCTGTCTCCAAATGCCAGGTGCAAGGGAGTGGCCACAGACTGCAGGCATCTTGTTGCCTCGTGTGCTCCCTGAAGCATCTGGTGGGCCACTATGCAGGAGACTAGACTAGATGGGCCTTTGACCTGATCTTGCAAACTGCAGGAGCTGAGCTCTTTGCAGGGCAGTTAGCAACTCTCTGATGTTGAGAGTTGAGGCCATCAGTTATCTGATCTTTCCACCACCCGTGTTTTCATCTGAGGCTTTGCAGGACCCACCAGAAATCGGGTCGCGACCCACAGTTTGAGAAACGCTACGTTACATGGCTCAGGGCTTGAACCCACACGTAGGCCACATGCCGGAGGCTGGCTAGACTGACAAGCCGGCCTGCGCCAGGCAACCCGAGCCTTCTTGCATCTGCTGACCGTTGCTTGCCAACAGGGCTGCTGTTGGAGGGATTGCAGCCCGACAGGCACGAGGTACGGACAAAGCTGAGCCTGTCTTGTTGGGGGGAAAAAAAAAATCCAGGCACAGCCTCTTTTAATGGTTAACTCCTCAAGGATAGCGAAAGGCTGGAGAGAGGCGATTGGGCAATTCCCTGTGCTTAGCAGTGGCCCAACAGCTAAAGTCCACTTGGAAATGATCTCTGACGTCCTGGATGTCATCGGTTCCTATCACGATTCCCCAGGGGCCTGGCCCCTCCAGATTGCCCCCAGGGATCGTGGGATGTTGTCATCAGGTAAACATTTCAATACCACAAATCCTGCCTCCCATTTGGGCTTCAACCACCCCTCAAAGTTTTAGCACCAACAGTGGCAGATCTAAGGGAGGGCAAAGCTCTAAGTTGTGCAAGAAGCCTTCCCTTGCAGTGGAAACCACTCCTCTCCTGCACCGTTTCAGCCAATCCTCACAGGGAACAGCAACATCTTGGCGTGGCTACGGCAGCAAGGGAGAGGAGGGATTTACAGGACAGGGTCAGGCTTCTTGCAACACTTAGAGCTTTAGATCTGCCTTAGATCTGCCTCTGAGCACCAAAGCTGTGCATTTAAGGATCCACTCCCCAAACACAAAAAAATGGTCGCTTGCCCAAGGACAGCTCCTCCCAGAAACGATCCTGTGTGACAGATAAACGAATTGAGCTTCCTTCTAGAAGCTCCATGGACTCTCCATCCCTATATGTTATAATTAATTGTTGCTGATATAGGTCTGCCTTCCTGGAACATATCTAATCTTTTAAGAGCATAAGAGGGTGAAGTGGACACCTATTGATGAACCTGCTCCAGCACCCTGTTTTTTTTTCCCCCACAGGGAGGAAAAAGGAAGGTAGACTTCCTTTTTACATGGAGGTTCCATGGATCCACCATAACTATCAGCCAATAACAGATCTCTTGCCCTCCATTTGTTTATTAATCAGCTCTTAACGTCATCTGCAAGGCCAGGGGAAAGGGTGGAGATCAGAAGCCCCCGCAGCAATTCGGCAAACCACAAAATAATTTAACGTTCGTTGCATTAAACTATTTGCATTAATCACTGCATTAACCTCCTCCCCTACCAGCTAAGGACGCGGCGCTTTTCCATCCAGGAACATGAAACAACTGTGCAGCAGGCTGCCATGCATGAACACTGCAATGACAGCTGTGCAGCAGGCTGCCATGCAACAGGTGCAGCTTTCCCTGCTGCAGAGCGGGAGGCGTCCCCAGTGGAACTTGCACTTACCCTGTCGCCCTTAAAGGCGCAAAGCTTAGGTGCACGCACAGGAAAACCCCGCTCCAAGCCCGGAAAAGGGCCCGAGATCCTGCAAAGAAGAAAAGCCCCCATACTTACTGGGCCCTTCCGTGCACCACGCGCCGGAGTCCCTGGAAAAAGAGAGCTCCGCCCCTCCAGCCCTGACTTAAATCCTTCGGGTCCGGGGCGCTCGCGGCATAGAACGTTCAGCACTTTCGGCCGCGCGCCGCAGCCAATCAACGCGCTCCGTCTGCGGGCGGGGGGGGAGCCCGACTGTCCCGCGTCGCAGCCAATCAGGAGAAAGAACCCCGGGCCGCCCTTTTCCTTCCTCGCACGCTATTGGCTGGAGGCGCCAGGAGGGTCTCTCTGGGCAGGGCAGCGCGTGGGCACCTAATATAAAGGAACATGTTTTTTCCATTGATTGCAAAAGCATGGCCCAGCCCCTTTCCACCCACAGCAGTTGCAAAAAAATAATAATTCCAGCAGCTCAGGGCATGTGAGCATGCGCAGAGAACCTTTGAGCATGTGCAGAGTGCTTCTCTCCCCCCCCCCCCGAATGTGAAAAAACAACATTTTTTTCCCCAATGCAACAAATGTCACTAGAGAGCAGTAGGAAAGAGATGGAGGAGGGCCAAAATATATTAAGAAGTACAAGCAGGATTGGCCTATCGGTGCGGCCAACTGAGGCAGTCGCCTAAAGCAGCAGGTTGGTAGGCTGTCCTCCCTGACTCCGAGAGTGGTCCAAATGCACTTTACGGTGCATTTGCGACACACCTAGGCTGGCACAGATCCTGTGCCGGCGTGACTCCAGGTTAGGATTGTGCCCTTGGGTCATTGCGCAAAAGGGTTAAATTTCATTCCCAACATATTGAAGAAGAAGAAGGATGGAAGAAATGAGATGCTCGAAATTCCCCCTAAACACAGACACGTGGAAAGGAAAAACAACAACACTCAACACTGTAGACCAAGGTGAATCACCCTTGAGAGCTCAGTCCCTTGAACTCTTCTGGACAAAATGTCTTACCAGAACATTTATTGATCCAAGAATCTAAAAGGCGAAGACATCTGCCAGAAGAGGGAAAAATAAGAGGTGAGTCTCTCTCTCTCCCCCCACCCACCTCCTGTGATTTGAGGAGTGATATTTTCTTGACCAGCAGGAAGCAGTAGGTAAATGTTAAGCATTATTAAGAATGTACAAACCACTTCGGATGTATTATCTTGATGATGTGTCAGTTTGTTCCTGCGCATAACAGTCCAGACCTATGGTCAACCTCGTTGATTGTTTAGGTTGACTTAGATCGCCAATCTTTGGCCAAGGTTATCTTGGCAGCCGGCAGCAAAGTCAAAAAGTTATGGGTTTAAAAGATTTGGCTGGGCATGAAAGGTTGCTAGGTTATAGGCTGAAATGGAGGTCTGGCTCTGAGAACCCTTTGAATGGTGTCTGTTTCTCTTGCCCCCCCTCCCCCCCAAATCCAACAGTGAACCATTTTAACACAATGGAGGAAAGTGGCATTTTCTGTTACATCTGAGACATTCAGTAGAAATTTTAATATGTTTTTGTTAGCACTTGGAGGGCTGGCTCTGGGGCAAAAACGATCCCCTTGTTGCATCTGCCTAAAGAAATTATAATCTCCGACAAACTTCCCCCTGCCTCTAAAGCTGGCATACAAATCAATCCATCAATCACTAGTATTTATATACCGCTTTTCAACACAAAGTTCACAAAGCGGTTTACAGGCAAATAACATTAAAGTTAAATGGCTCCCTGTCCCAAAAGGACTCACAATCTAAAAGAATGGAGACCACCACCAGCAACAGCCATGAGAAACACACTGCGCTGGGGTGAAGAGGGACAATTGCTCTCCCCCTGCTAAATATAAGAGGACACCACTTGGAAAAGTGCCTCTTGCCCAGTTAGCAGTAATCAATTCCGGACATTTCTGTCCCTCTGAACTTTTCCGCAGTAGTGTCCATTTCTTTCTCACAGTATTTGGGTGGTGTTTTCAAAGATTTCAGGCGCGGAGTCCTGGGAAATGGAGAATATCACTTCCTCACCCTTCCTGGCCAATTCCACGACGTGGCGCGAAAATGCCACTTGGCACGTGGACCGCAACCTGGGTCTCCAGAAAGGGCTGCACTTCCTGTCCATGGCGGTCTACGGGGTGGCCTGCCTCCTGGGGGTGACCGGGAACGGCCTGGTCATCTGGATCGCGGGCTTCAAGATGAAGAAGACGGTCAACGTGGTGTGGTTTCTCAACCTGGCCATCGCAGATTTTGTCTTCACGTTTTTATTGCCCCTGAGCATCACCTACACAGCGCTGGGCTTTCACTGGCCGTTTGGAAAGCTCCTGTGCAAGTTGAACAGCACGATTGCATTCCTGAACATGTTTGCCAGCGTCTTCCTCCTGACGGTCATTAGCGTGGACCGGTGCGCCTCTGTGGTCTGCCCCGTGTGGTCCAGGAACCACCGGACCACGAAGCTGGCCTGGCGAGTTGCCCTCGTGACGTGGGCCGCAGCCTTCCTGATCAGCTCGCCTTATCTCGTGTTCCGAGACACGGCGCCCAACTCTAGAAACGTCACCAGCTGCTACAACAACTTTGCTCTGTCCGGCGGCGGCGACTATACCAGCGAGGAGGCCCGGGAGCTCTGGAGGGTGAGGCACAAAGCGATGATCGTCTCCAGATTCCTGTTTGGCTTCCTCGTCCCCTTCTCCGTGATCCTGGTCTGCTACAGCGTCGTCGTGGCCCGGATGAAACGGGGCCGCCTGACCAAGTCCACCAAGCCGTTCCGCATCATCATAGCCGTCACCGCCTCATTTTTCCTCTGCTACTTCCCCTACCACGTCTTCTCCTTGCTGGAGACCTCCAAGAGCCCTTCCAACCACGAGCTCAAAATGGCGCTGTTCTTAGGCATCCCCCTGGCCTCCAGCCTGGCATTCTTCAACAGCTGCATCAACCCCATCCTCTATGTCTTCATCGGGCAAAAGAAATTCCGGCAGTCGGTCGTCTCGGCCTTCGAAGGGGCGTTCGGCGAGGATTTCATCCTGTCCTTGTCCAGCAAAAGGAAGTCTAGGTCTGTCTCTCAGGCAGAGATGCAGATGACATAGTGGCCAACAAGTTATATAGTATAGTATCAGTGGTGTCATTCAAATGATTTAGGAACAGGAACTCACTTTTGATTGGCACTTGTCGGGAACCCGAAACCAGCCACGGAGCCCGTTAGGATCAGGAACGCCCGTTCTGGTCCGTTCCCCCTGAATGACATCACTGCCTTCGCCCCCCTAGGAATCCGGAGTCGCTCCCTTTAACCCTCTGAGTGCCGGCCAACCAAGAAGAAAAGCTCTTTGCAGAGGAATTGGGAGGGGGGAGGAGGGAGAGTGAAGTGGGCGGAGTCAGCCCTAATTTTAACTAGTGGAACTGAGTTCCCCCGCGTTCCCCTTGCATGACATCACTGTATAGTATAGCAGCCATTTAAGAGCACAATCCTAACCTGGAGTTAGGCCAGCACAGTTTGTCCAGCAAAGTTTGTCCAGCACAAGGGTCACCGTTAAATATGCTTGGAGCACCTCTCTTGGGTCAGAGAGGCCAACACACAGACATGCATCACCCTCCCTGAGTCCGAGAGTGGTCCACACGCACTTTACGGTGTCCCTGGTGCCGGCCAAACTTTCCTGGCCTAATTATGCCGGCCTAACTCCAGGTTATAGGGACGTGGTGGCGCAGCGGGTTAAACCACTGCTGCTGGGCTTTCCGACCGGAAGGCTGGGAGTTCAAGACTGCGGGACGGAGTGAGCTCCCGTTGCTTGTCCCACCTCCTGCCAACCTAGCAGTTCAAAAGCACCTAAATGCAAGTAGATGAATAGGGACCACTTCGGTGGGAAGGGAACGGCGTTCTGTGCACTATGGCGTAGAGTCATGCCGGCCACATGACCACGGAAGCTTGTCCTTGGACAAAACGCCAGCTCTACAGGCTTTGAAATGGAGATGAGCACCGCCCCCTACAGTCGGTCACGGCTAGACCATTCGGTGGGGGAAACCTTCACCTTTAACTCCATGTTAGGATTGCGCTCTGAGTGAATACGCCAAATGGACATTTCAATATCAAATTGCATACACGTAAGCAAGTAAACATACAAAATGTGCAGATTTTACTTTGAAAAGTAAAAAAAGATACAGAATCGCTTGTTTTATTGACTGTGAAATGATTTTGTAAAAAAAAAATTATTATTTTTGTTTAGAGAAAAAATTCAAAACGTTGATTACCCTATTCTGGGGGCCCGTTAGGTGCAAGGCTTAAAACTGGCCCTGCTTACTGCCAGTCCCCCACTTGAGGCAAAAGCTTCAGTTGGCCTCACGTATGAGCCGGACATTTCTCAGTCCTTGTTTTCTGTCGGGCATAATAACCCCATGGGATTTGTTGCAGGCTTCAGCTGAGTTGCAAGACTGAAGCCGTTTGACCTTCACTGTTGTTGTCACAGCAACTCTTTGCAAAAAGACCAAAAAAAAAAAAAAAGGCAGTTGTTGCACAGTACACAAAATACTCCAGCACCATCAAGTGGGTACTCCTCTGTCCAAGCAGGCTGCAGACAACTTATCTCCAGGGAGCTGCTGTCAGAGGATGTCAATTATTTGGCCCACCTCCTGCTACAAATCTCCTGGAAAGAGGAGCCCCCCTCCCAGAACAACGGAGGTGCAGGGAAGACACAGGGAGACTTTTCAGCATTGTCCACGGCTGGAGAGAGAGTGGTTCCCCCCCCCCCACAATACTAGCCCCCCTCCCCGCTCATTCCGTGACACTGATGGGAGATTTAGGACAGGCCCTTCACACAGTGGTGTTTGTGTCCGGTGCGGCCTAAGGCTGCAATCCAATCCACACTTTGGGGGGGGGGAGCACCACTAACGATAACGAGGCTTTCTTCTGAGTAGGCACGCATAATCTTGAGCTCGAAGACTGAACGCCATGGGTTGAATTATGAGAAAAGGTAAACAACGCCGCCCTCAAACCGTTCTGTGATCACGAGCCTGTGGAACTCGCGGCCACCAGATCTGACGGTGGCCTCTGGCTAGAGCTTGGCCAAACCCCTGGTGGGACCAAAGGACTACCAGTGGCCGCCCCGCAGGGCGCAGGAGAGCCGCTCGGGGAAAGGGGGCTAGGGTTGGGTAGACCCCCACCGGGGGTCCAGCCCCGACGGCCCCTAAAAGGCACGGGGCGGAAGCAGAGGCGCCGCGGACACGCGTGTCAGCCTGGCGGTCGTGAGGACGCGGGAGTGAGTGGGGTGACACGCGTGTCGTGCGGTCGTGAGAAGCGGGGGCGGGGCGGAGGGCGCGTGTCCCCACGCGGCCGGCCCGCCCCGCCCCTTCCCGGCCCTTCTTCTCTCCGCGCTGCCGCCATCTTGCAGCCGGACGGAGCGCGGCGCCCGGGAGAGGAGAGGAGGGGCCGAGGGAGCCGCCCCCCGGGGGACGAGGCGCCGGGTGAGCCCCGGGGAGGGCGAGGGAGAGGGGCAGCCCCTCCCCCTGGACGAGGTCTCCACCGGGGGGGGGGCGCCTGCCTGCCTGCCTCTCCCCCTCCGTGCGCCCCGGGGCGCTTTTTGGAGAGGGGGACCCCCCGCCGCCGTGCGCCCTCCGGGGCCGAAACGCCCCCTCCCAGGGCGGGGTCACGCGCGCCCCCCAAGCCCCACTCAGCGGGGCGTCTCCCCCCTGGGGATCCCCGCCCCCCCGCGGGCTCTGCGCCCCCCCCCCGCGCCGCCTCCCTGGAGCGCGCGCAGCGGCGGGATGGAGAGGATGCTGCGGAGGCGGCGCCGGGATCGCCCGTGCGGAGAGCGCGCGGGGCGGGCACCTGCAGCTGCGATGCGCGCACACGCCTCGGGGGCTGCTGGGCTGGCCGCGCCGGGCCGCCTCCCTGGCCTCGGCCTGCGTGCACGCATGCACACGTGACGTGCGCGTGGCGGCGGCGATCGGGGCCTCGGCGGGGCGCTGGGAGGGTCTACTCTGCCGGTTGGGTTGCTGGCTGCGGGCGCACCTCACCCTCGCGTCCCTGCGTGCTGGGCGGCTGGGGTGAGTTCTGGAGCCGGGGACACGCACGCGTGGGTCGTCCGTGGCGGCGTTGGCCCGGGACCCCCACCCGCGCACCCCCTTTTCCTGATTTTTGTTCATGTGGCTCAAGGGGGAGGAGAGATTTGGGGGGGGGAGGATGCGCCCCGCGTGCATCGCCCTTCGCTGCAAGGGGGCCTCGTGTGCCCATATGATGCGGGACTGATGTAGCCCTTCTCTGCTTCGGACACACGTGCATGCCCCAAACCGATGTGTCCCTGGTTGGCTTGAAAATTACCCCCCCCCCAATTTGGGTCTATGGGAGAAGAGATGGGGGGCAGTCTTCCTCTTTCTGTACACCCCCCTCGTTCTACACAAAGAGACACCAGCACATCTTGGTTGTCGGCATGCGTGTCGGTGCGTAGTTCGTGAACACAGTCTACATTTTGGGGGCTGGCCTTGTTTAGGTTCTAAGATGTCTTTCCTCAAAACAAAACAACAACCCCCCCCCCCTTAATGGTTGGTAACATTTAGAGGCACGCGATACCGAACGTTAAAAGACACTTGTATTTTTGTAAACAAACGCTTGTGGCTTAAAACACCCACACCTGCCGCACAAAACAAAAAGGTGTGGCTGATTATCTGGAAGATGCCATAGGGTTAGAGCCCCCCTCCCTTTTAAAAGAAAAAGAGATATGTCCCTGATTTCCCCCCCCCACACACACACACTCATCAAGGTAGACTAGAATCTGGGGGAGACTTTCTCGATCTGTATTGTGTGTGTGCGCCTCTGCTTTTAGGAAGTTGCGGGGTGTCGCTGTTGGTTTTCCATGTTGCTGGTGTCGAGTGCGCAGTCCTGAGTCCCCTGGGCTGATGCGCTTGGTTCATCTACGTTACCCTTGTCCTTGTCGGTCTCGGAACAACAATGGCGATGGAAGCCTTGTGCGCTAGATTTGTAGCTGAGAAGCTGCGTCCCTTGGGAGCTGAGGCTTATTTACGGCTTCATCCCAATCTTTCTCTCTCGCAGCCTTTCCAGCCCGTAAAAGCCTTTGTGGTTCAGAACCTATCACGACCCCAAGAGCTGTTTATGACTAGGATTCAGTCCAGGCTGAGCCATCTTGCCTGATGGGGTGAGGGGTGTGTGGCTTGCTAACCAAATCAATCAATCGAGTGGGGATCTGGCTTTCTGTGCTTGTGTGTGTGTGTGTGTGTGTGTGTGTGTGTGTGTGTGGTGCTGCCCTATACACTTACGATAAACCACAGGTCTTACGATGGCTATTAGAAACAGCCTTCGTTGGTTTGCAGTGGTTCTGAACCGAAAAGCTGGTTATTAACAATCGGCGTTCTTAACCACTGCAAAAAAGCACCCCTGCTAAGGCAAAAACAGAACGAAACGCCTACCCTCTGCAAAGATGCCGTTCGATGAGACGATCTGTCAAAACGCAATAAGCTAAAAGCGGCTTTTCTGTGTGAAAGGATTAAAATGTGGTGAGGCTGACTTGTGACGTAGTTGGCCCCACAGGTGCGACGGGGGCTTCTGCTCGGACCCAGGGAACGCAAGCTGGAAGCCGAAGGGCCCAGGAATTGTTGTGCTGGCGCGATTCTCTGAGCTTTTATGAGTGATCTTGTGCTTTTGTTTTGTGACCTCCAACTCCTGGACTTCTGCCATGTGGCCGTGTCCCAAATTATGAATATTGATGGTTCTGTCAGTCGTAACGGGAGGGAAGTTTTCTTCCAGTCCTGTCGAGCTAATGTTGCTTTTGCGTGGCAGGTTTCAGTCCTTGCTCTGCAGTGGTTTGACAACTGGCGTCCAAGAAAGCAGGATTGGGGTTGGGCTGTGGCTCCTACTTCTCTCAGTAGGGCTTGCTTCCAAGAAGTGTGCCTAAGAACATCAGAAGAGCCCTGCTGGATCAGGCCAAAAGGGGCCCGCCTAGTCCAGCTTCCTGCATCTCACAGCAGCCCACCAGATGCCTCAGGGAGCACACAAGACAACAAGAGGCCTGCATCCTGTGGCCACTCCCTTGCACCTGGCACTCTGAAGTAGCCTACTTCTAGTGTAAGGAGGTTGCACAGCCCATCACGGCCTGTAGCCCACGATGGACTTTTCCTCCAGAAATCTGTCCAATCCCCTTTGAAAGGCACCTAGGCCAGACGCCATCACCACCTTCCGTGAGATGCTCTGACCCTCTCTCGCAACACCAGAGCCAGGGGGCATTCCCCCAAAACTGAGTTTTGGGAGAGTTGGATCAGATGAAAAAACTTATTTACCCGGTGTGTCATAAGTCTGTGGAACCCCTTGCCACAGGAGGGGGTGGTGGTGGTGATGGCACCTGGCCTAGGTGCCTTTAAAAGGGGATTGGACAGATTTCTGGAGGAAAGGTCCATCGCATGATGCGGGCCACGATGGGTGGTGCAACCTCCTTATTTTTAGAAGTGGGCTACCTCAGAATTGCCATATGCAGGGGAGTTGCAAAAGGAGGCAGGCCTCTTGTGGTCTTGTGGGCTCCCTGAGGCATCTGGTGGGCCGCTGTGAGATGCAGGGAGCTGGAGTAGGTGGGCCTTGGGCCTGATCCAGCATAGGGGCTCTCCTCTCGCCTTGTGGCTTGACTGCTGGAGTTGCTGGCAAGTCTTCTCCAAGTGTACCGCTGGGCCGAGAAGGTGGCCTTGAGATGTCGCTGGCTTCCTGTGCACCTCCAGAGCGCAGCCCCTGCGGCCGTCATAAAAGTGCTGTGTGTGGAAAGAGGACATTGGCCGGGGTTTGTGGCTGCGGCGTGGAAATCTCTCCAAGGAGCAGGTTCTGCTTGTCAAGGCCGCAGCTTGGCTAGTTCTGCGTCGGTGAATAGGAGCCTGAATGCCCTCCCTCGGAAACGTCCTTTCCTGTTGGCCGGCCTTGCTTGGTGCAGGAGGGGGGGGGGCTCTTGAGGGAGGGTCTCCCGCCTCTTGGCTGTGAAATTCCGCTCAGCCCAGGCAGACCGAGCAGGGCTTTGTTTGTAGAGGCTGGAGAGGAGAGCGGTGCAGTACTGCAGACTCTATGACTCACGGTGGGGTTGGGGTTGTTTTTTTTGGTATCCGGTACTCTCCGTCTCGCCGACTTCCCCGCCGTAAACAGCACTGACCCGGTTTGGGAGTCCTTGACTTGACATCTTTTCTTCCCCCCCCCCCCGGGGGGGGGGGGGGGGGGGGGGGGGGGGAAGGGGTTGCCCCCCCCCTGTTGAATTTAGATAACGCTTCCAATCCCTTTGTAGTATCTGTATTTGCAGAAAAAAAAGCAAATTGCTGTGACTGCAGGTTTCTTTTCCGATTGTAACCCGCATGCAAGTCCTTTTGTTTTGGCGCTGGTGCTTTGGGTGTCGTTTGCTGGTGTAATAATTGCACTGGGGTGTGTTTGCAAAGGGTCTGTTTCAAAGGTGGCAAAAAGGGCTATAACGAGGGAATAAAGAGGGGGGGAACTTCAGTGGGGAGACTTGTGCTTGCTTCATTCATTCATTCATTCATTCATTCATTCATTCATTCATTCTCTGCTCTGTTTCTACAGGTTAAAGGAGTTTGGTGTCCAGGGATGCTCTCCAACTTGCCAAGAAGGGAGCAAAGTACAAGCGCGCTTTAGAGCATTTTTGCTGAGCTGTTTCATCTGTCGCATCCTTATTTGTGAGTTGTGTGGGGTGTCGTTTTTTTTTATTTTATTTCAGTCACTTTGCATTAGAATTGCAAGCTGGCAGAATGTACCTAAAAGGTTTTTCCCAGTCTTAACTGAGCTGGTTTACACTAGCAGGAATGCAGGCGGCACCAGCGGTCAGTTCAGAATCCGTCGTCTTCGTCCCCGTCCCCCCCCCCGGTTGACCGTCTCTGTCTTGAAGCTGTTTCTCCTCTAGGCAGGTTAGAGGCGTCAGAAGGCGTGCCCTACGCATGTCAAATTTCAAATTGGGTTGGACCTATTGGGTGCAGTGCCCCAACTAGAGGCCTTTCGCATCATCAAGCGAAGGTTCCTGGATATCCAATCCCAAGAGCTTTTGAGCTCGGCTAATAGAGCCTGCTCTCCTTTGAACTGGCAAATCCCCGTTGTAGTAGGGAAAATCCCAAATTACTTGTCCTTGCTAACTGAACCGAATGAAAGAAGAGCTTTTTCGCTTGCCCGTTGCAATGTTATACCATCTGCAGTCTTGTGGGGCAGGTTCAGAGGGACACCATACACTGACAGGACCTGCCCTTGCTCTTTGGGGGTGATTGAATCTGTGGCCCACCTCCTCTTCCACTGCCCCCTTCACGCTGAGGCCAGGAATAACCTACTAGCCCCAATTCTATCGAGGAGGCAACAGTTAGCGGAAGGGGAGTGGATAAAAATTCTCCTGGCAACGTCAGACCCGGAACTGTTAAAGCAGGTAGCAGCCATTCTAAATATCATTGTGCAGACTAACATTAGTCGTGAGTCTACTCCGGAGAGCTAAATGATGCTTTTAAATGATGTCTTGTGTGTATTGTTCTTGTATGTTATGTAAATATGTTGTACCTCCCTGTTGTATGCCAATAAAGGTATTCTGAATTTGAAATTTCAAATTCAAAAACCTTTAATTGGCATACAGAACTGGAATACACAAGGAAAACGTTAAAAAGAAAAATAGCGAAGGTATACAAACAAGACATTAAAATAACCTCGAGAGTCGCAGATTCAAATGATTTCATTATTCTCACATTTAGAACGAAGCAGATTGGCTTTTACAATTTGTGCTAAAAACGAAGCAAGTTGATTAACAAAAGCCGGGTCCTTAGCTGCAAATATAGACTCAGAATCTTTCCTCAGGCCAGCAGAGGGCAAAAGGGGATTAGATTTAAAAATTGTTCTCTAATCCTGTGGTGTAATGGGCAATGAAAAAAAAGATGTTCCAGTGTCTCAATAGCACCCAAATTACACGGACAAAAACTTTCTGAGTAGGGAATTATGCATGTCCATTCGGTGTCAATGGCATCAGTAGCCAGTCCACTTCCAGGCCCATTCCAAATTACTTCCCGTTCAGAAGGACCACAAGTCTTGCTTTTCTCCTCCAGCTTGATTTGAAATCCTGTTGTTTTTTCTACTGTTGCTTCAGAGCCCTCAGTAGCTTTGAACGCAGTAGCTTTGAGTAGCTTTGAACCTCAGTAGCTTTGAACGCTGTAAGTAGCTTACAGCTCTTTTGTTGTAAACCGCTTTGTGAACCTTTTTTTTGTTGAAAAGCGGTCTATAAATACAGCTGCTTGGTTGTTTTGCATTCTGTTTCGATGGTGTTTTCGTTAGCTCAGCTATTCTAAGCGTGGGGTGGGGAGAAAGCGGTAAAAGTAATTAATGTCTTGGGCTGTTCGTGGGCTTCTGTAACTTCTGCGCTGGAGCAATTTCCCCCACCCTGTAAGCCGGACGTAATCAGCGCAATATTGCTTATCGCCAGGTGAAACAAGCTCGAGTGTTTGCCTTTGTCCTTTTCCCAGCCCTTTGGAATGTGTAAAGGAGCAGAGGTTGAAGCACGCTGGAATTCTCCTCTTGGGACAGCTGCTTCCGAGACCGGTCTCCTCCACCAGTTAATGAACTGGGCAGCTAACGCTTAGATTGGTCTGGCCGGCGGTTGAGTGGGGAGGGTCCTGGGGGAAAAAAAATGCAAGTTCTGGGTGCCTGGAAGCCCTGCTTTGTGGCTGCCCGACTGATTGGGGGGCTGGGAAACAAAAGCCTGTGGAATATTGCTTAACGGGGCTCCTGCGTTTTTGACCTTCTGACAGCCCGTTGGACGTGGAAAGACAACGCAGGGTTTGATGTTTTGCGTGGCCCCTGGTGGAATCGGACCCATCATGAACGTCACGAAGGGGGGGCTCGTGCTGTTCTCGGCAAACTCCAATCCATCTTGCATGGAGCTGTCGAAGAGGATTGCCGAGTAAGGAGTCTGTCTGTCTGTCTCTCTCTCTCTCTGTGTGTGTGTGTGTGTCTGTGTGTGTGTGTGTGTGTGTGTGTGTGTGTGAGCACGAGCATGTGAAATATGGCCCCCCTTCTTCTCCTTCCCCCCCCCATTACCGCTCTTTCAGCGGACCTTGGCAAAGTCTTAGGCAAGATTAGAGCTTCTTGTCAGGCTACTTGTTGATGCTTCGTGGCTGTTTGCCAGGATAAAGTTAGATTTAACTGGGGTACACTGCAGGCTTTGTTCTAACCAGCTGAAGCTCCATATTGCATCAAGTTGGCCAACTCTGGAGGCTGTAGCTGATAAACCAGGTCTGAGTGTCTCTGTTGGGGAATCTTGATTTCTGGCCTGTGGATCACCCCTGATCTTCAGTGGTCTCCCGAGTCGGCGCTTGGGAGTGTGGGGGACAGAAAACGCTGACGAACTGGAGCTTTTCTGAGATGTGTTTTGTTTTGTGCCGAGGAGGCAAGCCACTTCTTGGGGTAGTTGGAATGGCAGGGCAGCTTGCCTCTTCAGCAGCGCTAGAAACTCAAAAGGAGGAGGATGAACCTCTCCCCTGCCCCAACAGCAGTGCAATCCTGGGGATCGCATCGGTGCCATGGCCCCTTCCCCACACATACTTGCAGTGCTCCCAACTCCCTTGTAGGAGTTTGGGAAGCACAGCCATAGTCCGTTAAAGGTCACAGGAATTTGAGGTTCTCTTCACTTGGAGTGGCCCAAATTATTCTGGAGCAAAATCAGGCGGAGATGACAGTCGGCTGAGGTGTGGGCAGTTCACTTTTGGCTCTTGACGATGCACAAGCGAGACCGTTTTAGATAAGGAGCGGTATCGTGTATCGTCAGTGCGGCTCAAATCCTGTGTGCTAGCGAGACACTGGCCACAAGTCTGCTGTTCCAGATGTGAAGGGATTGAAAGGTTGCAGGAAGAGAGACAGGGAGATGCTAGACGTACTCAGGTGTGTCTTTCCCCCCCCTGAAAGACACCGTTGCTTTGCCTTTTCTCTTCTTGCAGGCGCCTGGGAGTGGAGATGGGCAAAGTTCAGGTTTACCAAGAGCCAAACAGAGGTGAGTAGCTGAGATCGAGGCAGGGACAGAGTTCGTTTTGCGCTGATGTTCAGAACAGTTTCACCCTGAGGGGTGGGTGGGAAGCTGCCCCCTCTTGGACCAAGTTGGGCGGTAGCGATGTGAGCTGTTTCTTGGAAGTTTTTAAAGTCACTGAGTCTGTGTTTGTGTCCCTGGACAGAGACGAGGGTGCAGATTCAAGAATCGGTGAGGGGGAAGGACGTTTTCATCATCCAGACGGTTTCAAAGTGAGTATCACAGATGTGTGCTGCGGAGGAAAATCTGTGTTTTGCCCAGGTGTGTGTGTGTGTGTGTGTGTGTGTGTGTGTACGTGCGCGTGCATACTCCTGCACATGTCTTTCCACCTCTCTCACCCCTCTTTCATCTTCGGTAGGTGTCTTCAGCCTTCCCCATTAAACTGCCACTTCCTCAATGCACGAGGCTGCAAGGGAAATTAGCCTTGCTATAGGCCTGCCTTCGTGTGCGCATATGTGCGTGATGAAATCTGTCCCAGGCCTCTTTCCAAGTGCGCATGTCACCCCTTCCGTGCGCACGCCTACGGGAAAGAGGAACGTAGATACTCCGAAGACCATCTAAAATTTGGCTTTACCACCTCGATCAGGGCCAGAGAAGCCTCAATGTGCTCTGCGCAGTGTTGTCCTCGGTGCCGCATCAGTCGCTGAACTCAAAACTCGCACAGCACAACAAAGCACTCAGAACGTTCTAAAAAGTACGTGGAGCTCTTTCGACTTCCGAGAAGTGTGGTTTTGTTTTGTTTTTAATTATTGAGGACAACGACTTCACTTCTTGCTTAATGACATCACTTCCAGTCTTAGGGATGGTCGTGACAGGTTGTCGTACCTAAAAAAGAGAAAAAATTGTCACGATTGGTGTACAGTTCTGGTCGCCGCACCTCAAAAAAGACATAGTGGAGCTGGAAAAGGTGCAGAAGTGAGCGATGAAAATGATTACGGGGCTGGGGCACCTCCCTTATGAAGAAAGACTGCAGCGTTTGAGGCTCTTCAGTCTAGAAAAAAGGCACCTGAGGGGGGACATGATTGAGACATACAAAATTATGCATGGAAGGGACAGAGTCGATAAAGGGATGTTCTTTTCCCTCTCTCGAAACACCAGAACCAGGGGGCATCCGCTCAAACTGAGGGTTGGGAGAGTTAAAACAGATAAAAGGAAGTACTTTTTTACCCGGCGGGTAGTTAATCTGTGGAACTCTTTGCCACAGAAGGTGGTGAAGGCATCTGGTCTTGATGCCTTTAAGAGGGGATTGGACGGATTTCTGGAGGAAAGGTCCATTGTGGGCTATAAGCCATGATGGATTGTGCAACCTCCTTACAAAGGTGGTGGGCTACTGGTACCGGGTGCAAGGGAGTGGCCACAGGATGCAGGCATCTTGTTGTCTCATGCCTCCCTGGGGCACCTGGTGGGCTGCTGTGAGATACAGGAAGCTGGACTAGATGGGCCTTTTGGCCTGATCCAGCAGGGCTCTTCTTATGTTCTAACTGCTGTTTTAAATTCTGGGTGCCGCTTTGCCGCAGGGATGTGAACACCACCATCATGGAGCTGCTGATCATGGTCTACGCCTGCAAGACGTCCTGTGCCAAGAGCATCATCGGGGTGGTCCCCTACTTCCCCTACAGCAAGCAGTGCAAGATGCGGAAGAGGGGCTCCATCGTCTCCAAGCTGCTGGCATCCATGATGTGCAAGGCTGGTACGGGCTGGTACGGGCATCGTGGCCAGCGGACGCCTCCGTGCCCACCCCTGAATTGTCACCTGTGGCTGGGCAGTGCCCTTCGCTCCACTCACTTTAAGAGGGGATTGGACGGATTTCTGGAGGAAAGGTCCATCGTGGGCTAAAGGCAATGATGGGTTGTGCAACCTCCTTACAAAGCTGGTGGGCTACTGGTACCGGGTGCAAGGGAGTGGCAACAGGATGCAAGCATCTTGTTGTCTCATGCCTCCCTGGGGCACTTGGTGGGCCGCTGTGAGATACAGGAAGCTGGACTAGATGGGCCTTTGGCCTGATCCAGCAAGGCTTTCCTTATATTCTTATTCTGTTTTATTTACCTCATATTTACCTCAGAATTTTACCTCAGAATGCCAGATACAAGGGAGTGGCAACAGGACACAGGCATCTTGTTGTCTCGTGTGCTCCCTGAGGCATCTGGTGGCCCACTGTGAGATGCAGGAAGCTGGACTAGATGGGCCTTTGGCCTGATCCAGCAGGGCTCTTCTTATGTTCTTATATGTTCTTATGTCCTCCCAAAGGCCTCACTCACCTGATCACCATGGACCTGCACCAGAAGGAGATCCAGGGGTTTTTCAACGTCCCCGTGGACAACCTGCGGGCCTCTCCGTTTTTGCTGCAGTACATTCAGGAGGAGGTGAGCTGCGTCTGGGTCTCCTGCTTCCTAGCTAGGGGGCTTCTGTGTGGAGGAGGCTGCCCCCTCCCAAAGCCCCCCAAGGCTGGGGAAAAAATAAACTGTGTTGGCCACCCCAGGCTCCTCAAATGGGGGTGTAAATGCAGTAACTGAGCAAGTAGGTGTTTTTGCATTGAGAATTCTCCCTCTTTTGTACTTGCAGCCTTGATTTTCTGCTGAGGATTTAAAGCTTTAAGAAAAAGACTTAAGAGCGCAATCCTGACCTGGGGGACATGTTTGAGACATACAAAATTATGCACGGAAGGGATAGAGTCGATAAAGGGATGTTCTTTTCCCTCTCTCAAAACACCAGAACCAGGGGGCATCCGTCCAAACTGAGGGTTGGGAGAGTTAAAACAGAGAAAAGGAAGTACTTTTTTTACCCAGCCGTAGTTAATCTGTGGAACTCTTTGCCACAGGAGGTGGTGATGGCATCTGGTCTGGATGCCTTTACGAGGGGATTGGACGGATTTCTGGAGGAAAGGTCCATCGTGGGCTGTAGGCAATGATGGATTGTGCAACCTCCTTACAAAGTTTGTGGGCTACTGGTACCGGGTGCAAGGGAGTGGCAACAGGATGCAAGCGTCTTGTTGTCTCGTGCCTCCCTGGGGCACCTGGTGGGGCCGCTGTGAGATCCAGGAAGCTGGACTAGATGGGCCTTTGGCCTGATCCAGCAGGGCTCTTCTTATGTTCTTATGGCCTGGAGTTAGGCCGGCACAGTTAGGCCAGCAAAGTTTGGCCGGCACAAGGGACACCGTGAAGCGCGTTTGGACCGCTCTCGGAGTCGGGGAGGAGGGTGCACGTCTGTGTGCTGGTCTCTCTGACTCCAAGAGTGGTCCAAGCATACTTTACGTTGTCCCTTGTGCTGGCCTAACTCCAGGCTAGGAATGTTCTCCAATTCTGTTGTCTCTTTTAGATTCCAGACTACAGGAACGCCGTGATTGTGGCCAAATCTCCAGCATCTGCGAAGAGGTGAGTAGTTTCCCTTGCTTTGGGGAGTAAGTCTTGGCAGCATTGGAGGTGTAGCTGTTGCCTTTCGTATATTGGAGAGTCGGTGGGTCTCGGCTTAAAACCTAAAGGGTGGGTAGATGTTCCAAACGGTCAACGGTTTCTGGCTTATTTGCTGTGTTGCTTGTGAAAGCGGTCCTCTTGGAATACTGTGGAAACTGAAGAACAGAAGAGCTGGGAGCAGGTGATTTGGTGAATCGCTGAGTGCTTGGCATTTGTGGGGCAGGTTTGGTCTGGCCTATGGCTGCAGCCGCTTGAGAGTTCCTCCCTCCTTGTCCCCACAACCAGTCTCTTAACGGCCCTGCCTTGCCCTTCTGTTGGCAGAGCGCAATCGTTCGCTGAGCGCTTGAGACTGGGGATTGCCGTGATCCACGGGGAGGCCCAGGACGCCGAATCCGACCTGGTGGATGGCCGACATTCGCCCCCCACAGCCAAGAGCGCGGCCGCCATTCATCCGAGCTTGGAGATCCCGAGTAAGCCCTCTCTCGCGATAGCTGGGTCATGGGTGGCCATGACAGCACTCCTAGTTACAAGTTTTTCGTGAAACCACTGAGAGATGCAGGAAGCTGGACTAGGTGGGCCTTTGGTCTGACCCAGTGCGTCTCTTCTGATGTTCTTAAGGCCCAGGCTGGGTTTTACCTCATATTTACCTCAGAATGCCAGATACAAGGGAGTGGCCACAGGATGCAGGTTTCTTGTTGCCTTGTGTGTTCCCTGAGGCGATTGGTGGCTCACCGTGAGATATAGGAAGCAGGACTAGAAGGCCTTTGGCCTGATCCAGCGGGTCTCTTCTTAAGTTCAATAAGGCCCAGATTGGAGTTGTTATAGCTCCCTCCCCACAGACAGGATAGCAAATTCTGTTTTAATTTGCCTCAGCATTTTACTTCAGAATGCCAGCGAGTAGCAGCAAGATACAGGTATCTGGTTGTCTTGTGTGCGCCCTGAGGCACCTGGTGGGCCGCTGTGAGATACAGGAAGCTGGACTGGGTGGGCCTTTAGCCTGATCCAGCGGGGCTCTTCTTATGTGCTTATGGGTGAGAGGAAGCAGATGAACCCTAAGCGACGACGGCTCTGTGATGCGCTCTTACGTGTGTATTTTCCAACCCCCTCATTCAACAGTGCTAATTCCGAAAGAGAAGCCCCCCATCACAGTCGTTGGGGATGTCGGTGGGCGGATAGCCATCATTGTGGTAGGTGCCTCCCTTAGCCTTCTGGTTTTTGTACAGTTTTCTTGTGTTTTGAAGGACGTGTGTGGGCTGGGGCGTCAGCAGCTCTAGCGCATGTGCTACACAGGTGTTTTGCCATGTAGATGTCCTGCTCTTGAACCTTTCAAGTTGGCATTGTGGCAAAACTCTTGCTGATTGTGTTTTGGAAATACTTTTTTTTTACTCAGTGGGTAATTAATCTGTGGAACTCCTTGCCACGGGAGGGGATGATGGCACTGGCCTAGGTGCCTTTAAAAGGAGACTAGACAGATTTCTGGAAGAAAAGTCCATCGTGGGCTACAGGCCATGATGGGTGGTGCAACGTTAGTAGTAGGCTACCTCAGAATGCCAGGGGCGTTATTTACCTCATATTTAACTCAGAAGTTTACCTCAGAAACTTATCTCAAATGCAAGGGAGTGGAATCAGGATGCAGGCATCTTGTTGTCTTGTGTACTCCTTGAGGCATCTGGTGGGCTGCTGTGAGATACAGGAAGCTGGACTAGATGGGCCTTTGGCCTGATCCAGGGGGGTTCTTATGAGATATCCTGAGCCCCGAGTTGGTAATTTCCTGCCCAAATACTGCCTGTCTTCTGTCTTCCTCTTACACGGCCTCTCTGATAATCCGTTTTATGCCTCGCTGGGTAGGATGACATCATAGACGATGTGGACAGTTTTCTTGCCGCTGCCGAAACACTGAAAGAGCGAGGTGCCTACAAGATCTTCGTCATGGCCACCCATGGGCTCCTTTCCTCAGATGCCCCCCGGTTGATAGAGGAGTCCGCGATCGATGAGGTGAGCAGGAGGGCACCTCTTTTTCGAAGGGGAGGGCAGGCGTGAGACGGTTTGTGGACAGGAAGGTATGGAAGTCCTGGGTTGTTTCCTTCCTTACACTGTGTAACACAAACTGTTCCTGCTGAATTTTTGAAATGCCTTATTGCGGCGGTATTCAAACTTTTTAGACCGGGACCCGCTTTTTAGAATGACGCTTGTGTCGGGGACCCACCAGAAGTGATGTCATTAACCTGGAAGCGATGTTGTGGCAGGAAGTGACATCATCAAGCAGGAATTGCTTTCATTGTAACATAATAAAATGACGCTCCTGAAATGCAAATTGGCATTCTTGGACTGCAGCAATTGTACAACCATGAAACATCTCTGACAGGAAGCAAGATGAGGACAAAATATGATGTAAAAGCACCCGAACTTAAAACAAAATTTAAAAAAAAAAAACCTCACTTGGAAATTCAAACTGAACACTCACAAAAGGAATATAACAAGAGTAAGGTCTGCAGTTTCCAAGATGGCAGTTCCCAGGTTTCCGCATTGTGACCCACCTGGCCTCGGGCCACGACCCACAGTTTGAAAAGCCTTGCTCTGAGGTGATCCGGAAGACAAACAGCGGCTCCTTCCCAATTCCCAGTGTCTTCTTTTGTCTCTTCCCAGGTTGTGGTCACGAACACCATTCCTCACGAGATACAGAAACTGCAGTGCCCCAAAATTAAGACTGTGGATATTAGCATGATCCTCTCGGAAGCCATTCGCCGGATCCACAACGGAGAGTCCATGTCGTATCTCTTCAGGAATATAGGACTGGACGACTGATCGCTTTTTCCTTTTTTTGGAGGCTTTCCAACAAAACCGCATTTCAGGGGCCAAAACTGGACATGTACAGAAACAAGAAATGATCTGTGAAGCATTGTGACTTAACACTTTGTATTGCAATGGAACCTGTCTTTTTGTTAGTTGCGACCCCCCCTGCCCCCCCTCTCCTCCCTTCTCTCTGATTAAATTTAGTAGCTGAGAATTTCCAGAGCAGTTTTTTTGCTTTGCAGTTTTTGAGGAAAAATTCCACAGACTTGTACCAAAAAGAACAAAAAATGTTTTGTTTTTTTTTAAGCCTCGTTGCTGTTAGGTTTGCTGCACTGTTGATTAATAGTGCAATCCTCCAGGAAGTTGTCCTGTCCGGGCCTTGATGGAAATGAATGAGTATCAGGACACTCTTGTTCAAATCTGGAGGCCTTTTCTTGCGTCAACCCCCCTTTTTTTTCTAGGATCTCATCTCCCCATAAGTGGAATTCCTAAAAGAGTGAAAGCTAATGAGGGCATGTGGGTGTGACGAGAACAGAATTCTTTCTAACCTTGTTCTCGAGCAGTTCCCCGGTAACATCAACCTGTTTCCTTGGAGGATTGGGCCCTTAAGAGTACAACAGACACACGTGCACACCAGAAGCCAAAAAGCCACAACGCAACTCTTTAAAATGTAACACTCCTGTTATTTTTTCCCCCAAAATAACTTGCTCAAAGTGCTTTAAAGGGTTGTATTGATTTTAAATAACTTGTAGCTACTCTGTGAAATTTTGCATCTGAAAAGCCAAAAAAAAAAGTTGCACTGTTGTACGCAGTTCAGTGAACGTTTTTACGTAGAAGTGCTTTTTATAGGAAAAAAAAGCATATGAAATATGCACCGGTATTTATTTTCTGCAACAAGAATAAAAGGAGTTTGTTTTTTGTGTCATCTTCTTAGGTGGTGTTTTCCGTGGCTGTGTCTATCTTGAATGCAAGGGAGTGTTTCTAAGTGGGGAGAGTGCCCAGAAGGCTGAACTGGAGAGCGAGATGTGCAGTTAGGGACTTCCACACTAGACGATTGGATTGGAAGCTGAGAGCTTTCCTCTGCAGAAAGATGTCCAAGAAAACAAATCAAACAGTATTTATATACCGGGTTTCAACACAAAGTTCCCAAAGTGGTTTACAGGCTAATAATAAAGTTAAATGGCTCCCTGTTCCAAAGGGGCTCACAATTACAAAAAAATGCAGAACGCCCCCAGCAACAGCCGCTAGAAAAGACACTGCTAAGGGGTGAATCGGGACAATTACTCTCCCCCTGCTCAATAGCAGAGGAGCACCACTTGAAAAAGTGCCTCTTGCCCAGTTAGCAGGGGTTACTAACCGAGCAAGTTGCTCATTAAGCAGTGTCACTAACTAACGAACAAGCTGACACATTAACGGGAAGGAGGGGAATTTGCTCCCAAGGAGGTGCTTAAGGTTTGGAAGCTTGCGGAGCGGGGGAGAGAGTAAGGATCTGGGTCGCTCTCCCAAGTCGGGCCAGAAGACAGGATGGCGACGCAGGGCGATTCTCACGCAGAACCGTCTGCTCCTTCGCCGCAGTTCAGCGTTGCTGATGTGATTGTGGTCGTGGCGTATTTTGCCTTGAATTTGGCAGTGGGGATCTGGGTAAGTGGGGGATCTCCTGAAGGCTGCAGGTTGGCGGATCACCTGCTCCCTTACTTGCCTGGGCAGGGGTGGGCACATTTTAATCACTGGGGTTGGGTATTAAGAGGGGAGCATCCTTGCAGGGGGGGGGGACACGGAAGCAGTTTTTAGGGCTAGTGTCTGACCGTCCTTGCAAATGAGAAAGGGTGAGTGATAGATTAAAATGTTAACACAAGCTACAGTCAGTCGTTATCCGCTAGGGTTTGGTTCCTGGAAATCCTCTTGGTAGCAAATTTGCAGATCTATGGGCTCCAATGGGTGCAAAGGGTCCCTTATCTGTCGTCAGAAGAATCCAGCAGAGACCCTCAGGCAGCCAGCAGAGGGCAGCAGGAAGGGCCGAAAGATCTCTGGATGCTGCAGAGCCCTTCCAGAGGCTGCAGGGAGCTTCAGAACGGACCCCTTAAACATGGCTGGTGGATGCTTCTGCTGGTCACTTTAAAGGGGTCTGTGCTGGCTGCAGATGCCATTCTGAAGGTCCCTGCAGCCGTCAGAAGGTCTCTGCATGGCGGATAATGAGGACAGGCTCCCGTCTATTAATTTTACCAAATTCCCCACAGACAATTGTAATGAGACAATGCCATAAATCACGTCAGGTGCACTCCCATCACACAACATATGATTTTGCAGTCCTCTTTCGGTGTCCCTGGCTAACTTGCCTCTTTCCCCCGGTCAGTCTTCATGCAGGGCGAACAGGAACACTTTAAGTGGCTACTTCCTGGCCGGGAGGAACATCACGTGGTGGCCGGTAAGGAGATAGAGCAGCCCCCTTTTTTTCGTGCTTTTAATCTGGTTTACTTTTACCAACGACACGCTGGAGAGTGCATTGCTGCTAACCTTGCTCCAACGCATCATTGGTAGGAAATGGTTTCATTTCCCTCTTAAAAAGAACGGAAAGTGTAAACGGCCTTGGAATGAAGAAAGCAGTTCGTTCCTAACGGCATCTCTTGTTTTTGACTCGCAGATCGGAGCGTCTCTCTTTGCCAGCAGTGAAGGAGCGGGTCTTTTCATTGGGCTGGCCGGCACTGGAGCTGCGAGCGGGATTGCGGTGGCAGGCTTTGAGTGGAACGTAAGGGCTCCTTCCCGCGTCATGAGAAAAAAACCAGACCACAACTAAAGAGCTGAGCTCCTGCAGTTTGCAGGGACGGCTGGGTCAAGCCTTGAGGCTACTCATTAGAGCTGCCTCATGACAAGAAATGGATTGAAGCTTTCTTTTTTTGCTAATAAACAAAATACTTCTTGTCAATAAATTAATATTTCTTCCGAGAGCACCCTTTTTAAAAAACGTCTCGTAAAGTTAGGTGGTTTCCGGTAGAGTCTCGTAATAAAAAATGGGTTCTGTTGCCAAAAGATTTCGGAATCATTGCAGTCCGGCTTTTGCTGAGCTTCCTCTCTTGGTTCTTGTTTCCTTTGCAGGCCACCTATGTGCTCTTGGCCCTGGCCTGGCTGTTTGTTCCGGTCTACGTCTCTTCCGGGGTACGTAGTACACAGGCCTGGGGCTCCCCCACTTGGGAGTGTGTTTATTTGAAAAGTGGTTGGGGTAGCTGGTCCCCGATACAGCCCAATTCCTCTTGCGTCAGCCCTGGCAGTCAGGGGTTCTTGCCTCTCTGTTCAGCTCCCTCCTTCTCCTGTAACCACCGAGAGAGGTTACAGATTTAGCCGAGAGGGTTAATGCCTCCGTTTGCCCGAAGATAACAGCTGAAGATCCGAAGGTCGTGAGCTCGAGACTACCGGAAGTCTCTGTGAGCGGCAGACCTTGCAAACTGCGGCTGATTAAAAGCTGAGTTCCAGCTGCCTCGTGGGAGGAGTGTGCTGAAGTCAGCTGTGTCTCTGGTGGGAGCAGGGAAGCCTCTTATCAGCCAGCAGAAGACAGATGGGCGGCTAAGAAAGAAGGCTAAATCCAGAAAGAAAGATCTGTAGGAGTGTTGTTCTTGAAAGATAGAACGTTTCTGTAAATTGTAAAAACCTTCGGGTTTGTGAATAAAAAGTCTGCCTATGTAAACCGCCTTGAGTTACAGTCATTAGAGAAATCTGGTGATCTTAAGAAAGGCGGTATATAAATACTATTATTATTATTATTATTATTATTATTATTATTATTATTATTATTATTATTA
>JAJKFI010000103.1:1175498-1195406 GCA_029204185.1 Lerista edwardsae | reverse complement strand
CCCTCAGAATTTTACCTCAGAATGCCAGATACAAGGGAGTAGCAACAAAATGCAGGCCTCTTGTTGTCTCGGGTGCTCCCTGAGGCACCTGGTGGGCCACTGTGAGGTACAGGAAGATGGGCTAGATGGGCCCTTGGCCTGATCCAGCAGGGCTCTTCTTAGGTTCTTAAATCTGCGGAAGGGCCTAATCCATCTGTGGAACTCCTTGCCTCAGGGATGCCAAGATTTTAATGGTGTATTGACCAGTGTGTAAACATTTGTATTTTTATCTATGGCTTTGTAATGTCATGTTTGTAATCATGCCACTAAAAAATGCTTCTTTTGCGGGCTGCTGTGTGTTTCGACCACTCTCGAGTCAGAGAGGCCAGCACACAGACGGGCGTCATCCTCCCTGACTCCGAGAGTGGTCCAAACACATTTGACGGTGTCCCTTGTACCAGCCACACTTTGCTGGCCTAACTGTGCCGGCCTAACTCCAGGTTAGGATTGCACCCTCAGTTGCACTGTGCCATGGAGTCCACACCAGCCTGTGAATTCTGTGGATTAATTGTGACGCTAGTTCTCATGAGCACCTTGGGAGGGGGGGAACGACCCTGTGTGACCTTGCGAGGAGAACACGCTCCCTCTGGGCTGCGAGACCAGTCCTGGGTCTGCACACGTGCCGATCCTGCCTCGTGGAGCGGCCTCTGCAGGGAGCGGCGCTGGGGGAGCAGAGGGAACTTTTTTGCAGCTGGGTTTGGAGCAGAGCGTGCAAAAACGAAAAAAATATAAAAAAATCCCAGAGCGACTTGGCAGCGGATTCAAAGGCAGGGCAGTTGCCGGAGGGGCAGATCCATTCAAGCCGGGAGAGAGCAAACAACTGCTTGGCCCCACCTGCCGCCTGCCGCGTCGCTGCCTCCGTCACTTGCCCAGAGGCTGCCCGAGCGCGGCAAACGTGTTTGCTGAGCCTGCAAAAACCAGGAAACGAACAACCCTCCTCCTTGGCCCTGCGCATTCGGATCACACTCAGCAGCTCCCCAGAGTCAATTGCAGTCACACTGAGCTCTAAGGTTGCTGCCCCAGAACCCGTTGCCCTTCGATGATCAATGGCTTGGAGTGCAATCCCAACCTGGAGTTAGGCCGGCACTGTTAGGCCAGCAAAGCTTGGCTGGCACAAGGGACACCCTAAAGCACGTTTGGACCAGTCTCGGAGCCAGGGAGGAGGGCGCATGTCTGTGTGCTGGCCTCGCTGACTCCAAGAGTGGCCCAGACATACTTTATGGTGTCCCTTGTGCTGGCCTAACCTTGCTTTATTTACCTCAGAATTTTACCTTAGAAATTTACCTCAGAATGCCAGATACAAGGGAGTGGCGTTTGGACCACTCTCGGAGCCAGGGAGGAGGGCGCATGTCTGTGTGCTAGCCTCGCTGACTCCAAGAGTGGCTCAGACATACTTTATGGTGTCCCTTGTGCTGGCCTAACCTTGCTTCATTTACCTCATATTTACCTCAGAATTTTACCTCAGAAATTTACCTCAGAATACCAGATACAAGGGAGTGGTGTTTGGACCACTCTCAGAGCCAGGGAGGATGGCGTGTCTGTGTGCTGGCCTCCGACTCCAAGGGTGGTCCAAACTGTGCCCATGGAGCTCCAGGTTAGCATTGCGCCCTTAGTGGTGTTGAGCATAAAGCCCTTGGGCAGCCCCCACGGAAGCTCTTTCTCCAACCCTTGGGGTCTCCCAGTACCACCATCAGCTGCTCTGAGCTACTGAACTATGCTGAGCTGTCACAACCCACGTGGTAATTGGGCTCTCCCATATCTTGAAAATATGACCCAAATTTGCATGCTTTTTATTGTGCAGCTGACGAGTAACCTAAATTAGAAAAAAGTGCTAATTTCTGGGTTTGACCTGCTCAATGACATCACTTCCTCTTTGATGACATCACTTCTGGCCTGCAGTGGGCATTGTGAATGCTGTTTGGCCTGCTGTATGGAATGGGTTTGACACCCCTGGCCCTTTGCTGGTGGAAATTGGTGGCCCCCTGTCTGATTTGAGGCAGCTCTGAGCCACTCCTGACTTGGAAGGTGGAATCTTATTTTGTTGGACGGAAGGTTTCTCAAGGGTGTTGTGATTTTTTTAACAACTTACCCGGGCACTAGGTGTGCCTCTGTGCCAAGCAGATAATGAGCGAGATGTCGCAAAATCTTCTCCAGAATGCTTGGCTCATGCCCTGAGCTCTTGTTGTGACAAGGGCAGGATTGTGAAAGTACCATCTGTTAAGCGCTTGGGTGTATTCTACACACTGTAATGCGTGTTGCTCCACAGCGCCAAGTCAGAACCCCTGCGCAGAAGTTGTTCCTCTGAAACACGTTTCTGACTCTCGTCATCCCCGAGAGAATTCCGTCCTTCAGGATTCAGTTTCAGAAAGGACCTTAAAACTCACACAGGCCAACTGTAAATTAAAAATAACACACTACTGTCTTGCTTTTGGCAATTGATGGCTCCCCAAAGTGTAGGACCCAAGTGTTGATATTTCAAAAGTTTTTTTTTTTTTTGGCGTAGCCATTAAAACAGTGGTTTTCAAACTGTGGGTCAAGACCCATTTGGTGGGTCGCGATCTGATGTCAGGTGGGTCGTGGAAAGCTGGGAGCAACTACCTTGCAAGCTGCAGACCTTACTCTTGCTATATTCCTTTTGTAAGTGTTAACAGTTTGAATTTTCAAGTTTTTTTCTTTTTAGTTCTGTGCTTTTACATAATGTTTTGTTTTCATCTTGCTTTCTGTCAGGGATGTTTCGTGGTTGTGCAATTGCTGCAGTCCAAGAACTGCCAGTTGGCGTTCCAGGAGTGTCATTTGATTATGTCACAATGATGGCGCTTCCTGCTTGATGATGTCACTTCCAGGTGGATGACATCACTTCTGACACGAGTGCCATTCTAAAAAGTGGGCCTCGTCTTAAAACGTTTTGAGAACCGCTGCATTAGAACCTAGGTCAGGGGGCTTCTTGACTGCCCGCCCTAAAGGCATGGATGCCCCTGCCTGTGGAAGAGGAGTTGGCACCCTTCCATGCTTCTCAGCGTCTCCCCAATATCTGATGCGGATCTGGGTCCTGTGTTCCTTTGCAGACAGACCTGTATTCAGGAGCCCTGTTTGTTCAAGTCTGCCTGGGCTGGAATCTCTACCTCTCCACCGTCCTGATGTTGGGGGTCACGGCTGTTTACACCATTGCAGGTAAGGACCCGGAGGCCTGACCCACCTGCAGCTTAGAAGCTGCCTTTTGGTCTCTGCATTGGGAGAACATAAGAACATAAGAAGAGCCCCTTTGCTGGATCAGGCCAAAGGCCCATCTAGTTCAACTTCCTGTATCTCATAGCGGCCCACCAGGTGCCCCAGGGAGGCACGAGACAACAAGATGCTTGCATCCTGTTGCCACTCCCTTGCACCCGGTACTCTGAAGTAGCCCGCCACCAATGCAAGGAGGTTGCACAATCCATCATGGCCTATAGCTCACGATGGACTTTTCTTCCAGAAATCTGTCCAATCCCCTCTTAAAGGCATCTAGACCAGATGTCTGTTTCCTCCTCTGCCTTTCAGATTTACAAGAATTGTTCCATTCGTTGAGCTGTGCCTTCATTGCACTAACATTCATTTTGGGGTGTCACTCTGTTCATGTGTGTGACCTCCTGGTGGCCACCGTTCCTACTCCCCCCCCCCCAGAATACCTCAGGTTTTCCTTTGTCTTGGGGCATTCTGGGAAAAGCGAGCAGCCATCTTCAGTCAGCTGCCATTTTGCCCGCCCCCAGAATGCCCCGGAATGACACACTATTCAGGACATTTGGGGGGTGGGGGTGGGAAATGGCAGCTGCCAGAAGATGGCTGCCAAAATATTGCTGACAGGAACAGCTAAGACCCCCCTTCCTAAAAGATAGTACCCCAAAAGAAAGGGATGCTGGATTTTGGCGCAATTCAGAATCCCTGACATTTGTTTTTGTGACAAACCAAGCAGGAGGAGTCCCCCTTGTTCCGCTTTCTTGGTTCTGTCTGGGTTGCCAGCGAGCCTGGGGGGTCCTGCCCCGGATGCCCCCCCTCCAGGCAAGCCGAGCCTGGCCCCGGGAACTGGGGCAGCTGGCCCCAGGAATGCAGCCCAAGGCCTCCCCTCAGCATCCGGCTGATGGTGGCCACCTGGAGCCGTTGCCGAGGCAACTGGGCACCTGCAGGTGGCTCACCTTAGCCAGGAAGAAGGGAAGGGAGGACGGAATCTGCTCTGAAAGGGTGTTTCTGTGTGTTTTCCAGGGGGCCTGGCGGCTGTCATTTACACAGACGCGCTCCAGACTCTCATCATGGTCGTCGGAGCTGCCATCTTAACCGTCACAGGTAAGGCAGCAGCCCGTCTCGTCGCAGGTTGGTTTGCTTTGGTTGTGCTCATAAAAATAAAACAGGAAACGAAACGCGTCTCGCCCTCCCCTTGCCCAGAAAGAGATGCCATCTCTCCGCATCGGGAATCTGCGCAATGTAACTCTGGTGTTTGAACGTAAAGGCATAATGCCATACGAAGAGCCCCGCTGGATCCGGCCAAAGACCTGAAGGAGAGGGTTGCTGCCACCCTTGGGTGAAAGCCACTGGTGCCTTCTGCGGAAAGCCCTCTCCCGTCCCACTGTGATGGAATGAGCAAGACACCTTTCCCACCGTTTTGTCACCGTTTTCTTTATTCAACATATTTTAAAAATTTATTTCTAAAACTGTAAACAATTTCTCTTGAGGCTGTTCAAGACGGGCCACTCCCACAGTCCCTGCCCGCTCATCAAACGAACGTATTGTGCTGGAAGGTCCCATCCAGCCAGGTTTTTAAGAAGTTGAGAAAAGCCGCACACGGGTATCCGTGCAGAAAGGCGATCTCTACGTCGCCACCCCTTCGAGGTGGATGCGGTATTGCATTTCCATCTGCTTCAAGTGTCCTTGTGTTAACAGAGACAGGCGCCTTTTTTTGGCCCCCCCCCCCCCCGTTACCTGCCCCGGGAGAAACCATTGTCCCAATTTTGGTGTTTTGCAGACAAAAGACATTAAAAAAAAAGTATATATATATATATGGTAATGTGCATGGTGAACGTTGTCATTCTTGAGGCTTCTGCTACCCCTGCTAACTGGGCAAGAGACACTTTTTCAAGTGGTGCTCCACTTATATTTAGCAGGGGGAGAGCAATCGTCCCTCTTCACCCCTGCACAGTGTCTTTCCTAGTGGCTGTTGCTGGTGGTGATCTGCCTTTTTTTTTTTTTTTAAGATTGTGAGCCCTTTCGGGACAGGGAGCCATTTAACTTTATTACTACTATTTGCCTGTAAACCACTTTGTGAACTTCATGTTGAAAAGCGGTATATAAGTACCTGTTGATTGTTGATTGATTGATTCTGTGCCCTTGCCTTGCTCTCTGGAACAGGAATCTTGGAAGGGCAATGGGGCACCGTGAGTGCTTGCCAAGCACACACAGGTGCACGGGGTAAAAGCCAGCCTGTTGTTTCCCCTTTTATCCCCACTCCAGAAGGCCTATTCAAAGGGCAGGCGTTGTTCAGTGTCTTTTGCAGCTGAAAGTGTGCAAACAGCAGGCGAAGAGAGGGCTTAAGCCGTGTGCGTCATCGCATGCGGTGGGGGCCGACTTCTAGCCTCAGTGCGAGAACAGGGGCGTGCTTCGTGACACCGGCGTCTTCCCACTTTGCTCTGTGCAACAGTGTTGGGTGTGTGTGTGTACATTCGAATGAAGAGGGATTTCTGTGAAGATCATTCAAAGCCTATCATGAGGTTGAGGCACACTTGGTTCCAAAATGCTCCGTCTTTGATTATTCCTGGCCTGTTTCCGGGGTGGACTCTGGCGTGACTTGGAAGCCCCTTGCTCTGCAGTTGGAGCCTAGTTAGTGATTGTTGACCGGGTGTGCAGTAGGCTCCAAGCCCTCAGGACACTGCTGGATCAGGCCAAAGGCCTAGTCCAGTTTCCTGCCTCTCCCTGTGGCCCACCAGGTGCCTCAGGTTGCTCACAAGACAACAAGAGGCTTGTATCCTGGTGCCTCTCCCTAGCACCTATCATTCAGAGACAGCGTACTTCTAAAACCAGGAGGTTGCCCTTACCCATCATGGCTTGTAGCCTGTGATGGATCTTTCCTCCATCAATCTGTCCAATTAACCTTTTTAAGGCACCAAAGCCAGATGCCGTCGCCGCATCCTGTGGCAAGGAGTTCCACAGATTAACCACGCATTGAGTAAAAAAAATATTTTGTCTAACCCTCCGGGCGCTCAATTTTAGTGGATGTGAACCTCCAGAACGACATAAGTCAACGTCAAGCGGCCCAGCCAATTCAGGGCGCCGTGATAGGTGGCCTAGTGGCAGCCCCTTCCCACAGAGAAGGGAATTCTGGGAAATTCTCTTAAGTGTTTCTCTTCTGGGGCCTGGGCAGGAGAATGTTCTGCTGGATTGAATCACGGGGCAGTTGATGGGTGTGCAGGTGTGTGTTTGTGATTCCGCTTGGACTGTCCGCCTTAGTCACCGAAACGGCTGGGCCCAGCCCTCCTGTCCGCGGTTCTCCTGAGCTTAACTCCAAATCCAGCGCTGAGTGGGAAAGGCAAATGCGGTAATGTGGCCCACACCCTCCCGGGGAGGCTCTCTGCTGCGTTGCCATGACAAGGCTTTGAAAGAGCCTCCTTCGCTAATTCCTGTTGGCGCTTGCCACGATCGTCCTAAATCCCCCCCTTGCAAACTCTCGCAAGCCGTTTGCTCTTGTCTCAAGTGGGCAGCTTTAGGCTGTGGTGCCTGCGGGTTCTTGTTTTTGGCTCGGGGCTTGACCTCCTTGCGGAAGGAGGTTTTCGTCTGGGGAAACAGGCAAGAACACTTGCCTGGCGTTGCGTGGCCCAGCAAAGGGTTGAAGCCGCTTTTCTGCTAACCCAACGCAATTCGCTTCTTCTTGCTAACCCCTCTCTCCCATTTAGAAATATCAGAAGGAGTACTCTAATCCAGTGCAGCTCTCCAAGGTCTCCTCTAGTCCCTTCTAGTATCCACCATCCAGTTCCCAACCTGGGGGTCAGAACCCCCTGGGGGTGGGGTCACGAGCTGATTTTCAAGGGGGCCGTGAGGACTTCATTTACTATTGTAGATGCATCTGCACAACGTTTTAAAAGCTGCAATTTTTACCACATTTTCAGGGGAGCACCAAACAGAGAAGGGCAGGGGACGAAGAGGGGGGGGCGCTCCCCAGTTTTCAGGGCCAGCCTTGCATCCTGATGCCACATTCTGACAAACGCCATTCACAGAGTTTCTCAGGGATTGTTCTGTGTTTTAATAGCGGCAACTCTTGGGTCAGTGCAAAATCGGCAAGGAATGTACTTATTCTGGAAAGATCCTGGAACTGCAGCCTGGTGCGAAGCCACTGCTTTAAAGAGGCTTCTCCCCCCCCCCCCAAAAAAGATGAACTGGAGAGAATTGCAGGATGGATGAGCCTTCCCTATGTCTCTCTTTCTGGCCCCCTCCCTGTTAAACCCCTTCCCGAGACGGGCGCTTCCGCAAGGTGAGAAGGGCGGGGCAAATTTCAGAGCCTGGCAAGTGTGTTTCTAATGGCCCTTTTCCTCTCTCCCCCCTCCCCACCTTCCTTTTCCAGCTTTCAGCAAAATCGGCGGCTACCGCAACCTGGAGGAGGCCTACTTGAAAGCGGTCCCGTCTAAGATTATCCCCAACGCCACCTGTCACCTGCCCAGACCAGACGCCATGCACCTCTTCCGGGACCCGGGATCCGGAGACCTGCCCTGGACTGGCATGACTTTCGGGCTCTCCGTCTTGGCCACGTGGTACTGGTGCACGGACCAGGTAAACGTCAAGCGCAGCCACCCCCTCTCCCCACCGCTGCGCCTGCTGTGGGTTGCGTGTCTCGGACAGACCTCTGCCCCCCCCCCCGGAGGTCCGTCAGTGGTCCTTGCGGCTGGAGACTCCTTGGGGCCTCCGCTTCGAGTCGGACCACTGGCTCGCTCTGTTCTTGAGGTGCTTGGACTGAGACAGCTTGGACAAAGGGATGCCCAGTGGGGTCCTTATGTCTTCCGCCGCCCTTTGACCTTCTTGGAGTAGGGGCAGTGCGTGGCTGGGCGGTGCTCCGCGGGCGAAGGGGGCGCCTTGGGCGTTTTTGCTGGAGGCGAAGGCTTTGCTCTGCCAGTACGGTTGGCCGGCGGGACCAGGGGCAGACTTTTTGGCCCTGGTTCCATCCTGCTGGTGCCGGCCGACTCCGGGGCTCTTCCCCTGCTGGGGACCACTTTTGCCTCTTCCTGTGGAGACCTGGGCCCTGGATCCGTAGCAGAAGATCTGAGGTCCCTGGGAAGGGAGCATCAAACAATTAATAGGAGCATGAAACAGGAGGGCTGCTTTTTCAAAAACGTTACAAACGTGGTGATGATTTAGCGTCGCGGTTCTCAAATGCTGTGGCACCAGGGCCAGTGGTGTCATTCAAATGATTTAGGAACAGGAACTCACTTTTGATTGGCACTTGTCGGGAACCTGGAACCAGCCACGGAGCCCGTTAGGATCCGGAACACCCGTTCTGGTCCGTTCCCCCTGAATGACATCACTGCCTTCGCCCCCCTAGGAATCCGGAGTCGCTCCCTTTCACCCTCTGAGTGCCGGCCAACCAAGAAGAAAAGCTCTTTGCAGAGGAATTGGGAGGGGGAGGAGGGAGAGTGAAGTGGGCGGAGTCAGCCCTAATTTTAACTAGTGGAACTGAGTTCCCCCGCATTCCCCCTGCATGACATCACTGACCAGGGCCCTCGTTTTTACAGTGACCCTCTAGCAGGACCCCCCTAGTTGTACGAGACTTTAAAAAAAGGTGATCGAGAAAGAAAATTTTACAAGCACTATTTTATTTATGTACAAGCAATGTTTATTTAAAAATAAATAAACAAATGGACCACTTAGTTCATGTCTCACAATGAGGCAGCCCTAATGAACAGGCCTAAGGCCTGAGGGGCTTAGTGATGTGATCCAGCTTTCCTCTGCCGCCACCGCCGCCACCACCCCAACATTTGGAAATTTGGAAAATTACCTGTCATTTGGGGAAAAAAAAAAACCACACCAGGAAAAAAAACAGACGTCCAAACATTTATCTACCTCTGTTTGCACAGGCTTGCAAACTGCAGGAGCTGAGCTCTTGGCAGGGTAATTAGTAGTCATCTTGCAAACTGCAGGAGCTGAGCTCTTTGTAGGGCAGGGAGCAGCTCAACATCCTACTTGCTTAGCGTTTTGTTCACAGAAAACAAAAGCCAGATAGACGTTTGCAAAAACAAAAATGGAATAAAACGAACGCACGGAAGAGACATTCTTGAACACAACTGAAAGCCTGTGATAATCAATCACGGGCATTTCACACCTCCAGTGCACCAGGTTGGCTCAGCCCAAAGTAGGTTTGTTTGTAGCGGCACAGTAACCATTCATCTGGAGAGGCTTTCGACATGTTGAAACAGCCGAGCAAAAACAGCAAATATTTAGATAGCAAGCAGAACTATTAGGCTGCCACGCCTGATCGGCAAATAGGATCCAAAACACAAGATCTGGAGAGGCCTGCATATTGCTGGAAAGTCTGTTTTTTTTCTGCTCTGTCTTCACCCAACAGGGGTTATGGGGCTGCCTTTGTGTCAAGAAGGAGGCTACCCACCTCTGCTGTGGGGGGGGGGGAGTGACACAAAGGGGGGCTGACACCCACCGCAGAAATATTCCAAGCCCGATCCCTAAATTGCTCATCTTTTAAATAAGTTTCTCGTCCTCCACTGTTTGGTGATATGGGAGCATAGGAAGTCATGTAGTGAGAATGATTCTTGATCTGCCAAGCTCAGTGCTTCCGACACAGACAGGAAACAGCTTTCCAAGGCTTCAGAGACGGAATTTTCTTCCATTCTCCCTGCCTGGGCTTGAACCCAGCGCTTTGCATGCAAAGCAGGAGCTCTGCGGCAGAGCGATAGTTCCTCCCTTAAAGGTGGGATGTAAAGATTCCTGTTTCTCTCTGTGTGTCAGTTTGGCGTATCGTGAATCACCTGGAATTAGCTACTCTGCCGGGGAAAATCCCGGGGGGGGTGGGGGTGGGGGTGTAGGACAGGCATTGCCAATTCGCGCACCAAATCATGGTGATTCACGCACTCCTTATTGAGTCATGGTCTGAGTGCAATAAAAATCCACCCTCAGCGTTTCTTCTGCTTAGCCGGTGCAAGGAAATGGAAACCGGAAGCGCCCAGGAGATGGTCTGCGTCCTTTTTCCTTGTCTGCCGAACAGGGGCACCGATGCCACAGCCCTGTGAGCCAGGCAGCAGAGGGTTTGCTCCGATAGATAATGAGCAGTGCTGTCATTCAGATGATTTAGGAACAGGAACTCACTTTTGATTGGCACTTGTCGGGAACCCGGAACCAGCCACGGAGCCCGTTAGGATCCGGAACGCCCGTTCTGGCCCGTTCCCCCTGAATGACATCACTGCCTTCGCCCCCCTAGGAATCCGGAGTCGCTCCCTTTAACCCTCTGAGTGCCGGCCAACCAAGAAGAAAAGCTCTTTGCAGAGAAATTGGGAGGGGGGAGGAGGGAGAGTGAAGTGGGCGGAGTCAGCCCTAATTTTAACTAGTGGAACTGAGTTCCCCTGCGTTCCCCCTGCATGACATCACTGATAATGAGCCCTTGCCTCCTGCTTGGAGATGACGCTGGTGTCTGAGCACCGCTGCTTTGTGTGGGTTGCAAAAACATACATTTGCCTGTGTGGTTTAATGTGGTCTTTGTTGTGTACGTGGTCAGTCGCTAGCATGGCAGCAGCCTGTTTGATGTCTAAGGCGATGATCATCTCCTTGCAAGGTAGTTTTTTTTTGGCACGGTCATGCCAAGTGTCCTGACCTAGAAATCGCACCCCAGAAATACCTCCGACTGACCCGGGTAAATAGTCACCAGTTTCCAGTGATTCTACACCCTGGCTGAGAACGGGAAGTGCACCAAAATGCTGTTTGGGGACTCTCACAGGGGGAGGGGCCTGGTCTCCAAGTGGGCCACAATCCAGCATCGGTGAAAGGAAGTAAGCACTGCTCAAGCAGTAACTGTTTTATTGCACGCTTGCTATAGGGGACGCTATAACCGCCTCTGTGGCCGTACAATACAGCCCTACAACAGCCGTCTGACTCCCAACTCTCGCTTTCTCGCAGGTCATTGTCCAACGTTCCCTCTCTGCAAAGAGTCTCAACCATGCCAAGGGGGGTTCCATCCTCGCCAGCTACCTGAAAATGCTTCCCATGGTTCTCATTGTCATGCCGGGAATGATAAGCCGGATCCTGTATCCAGGTAAGACGCAATGACCCGCAGGAGACAGAGGGGTTGCACTCTCCCTTGGAAGACAGAACTTAACGGTCTGGGGGAGTGTCTGCTGAACAACTAAAGCAGTTCTGAACTCTTTCCCACCCTCTCCAAAAAGCAGTCTTGATCCCTTCAAATTATAAACCTGCATGTCATGGAAAAGTCCATTCAGGGCGCAATCCTCACCTGGAGTTCGGCCGGCACAGTTAGGCCAGCAAAGTTTGGCCGGCACAAAGGACACCATCAAGTATGATTGGACCACTCTCAGAGCCAGAGAGGCCAGCACACAGACGGGCGCCATCCTCCCTGACTCCGAGAGTGGTCCAAACGCCACTCCCTTGTATCTGGCATTCTGAGGTAAAATTCTGAGGTAAGTAAGAGGTAAATAAAGCAAAGTTTGGCGGGCACAAGGGACACCGTAAGCGTGTTTGGACCACTCTGTGAGTCAGGGAGGATGGTGCACGTCGTGTGTGCTGGCCTCTCTGACTCCGAGAGTGGTCCAAACATACTTTGTGGTGTCCTTTTGGCCGGCCAAACTTTGCTGGCCTAACTGTGCAGGCCGAACTCCAGGTGAGGATTGCGCCCTCAGGCTGGGGGAAAGGAACAGTCCTGTCAAAGGGCATTTGCCCTACAGAGGCCAGAGAGCTGTGCCTTGGACAGACTCTTTATTCCACCTAAAAGAAAATGCACCTGCAGTAGTTTTTCAAGAGGGCTTCTGTGTTACGGTGGGCCGTTGTGGGAGAAACTTGCCATTGTGGCTCTGCTCAGCTCCTTGAAAGAGCTACAAAACACCGCCCTGGCCCAGTAAATTAGAGAACTGGGGATGCTGCCATGTGAGGACATCAAAGGCGTTGGCACACCCAGGCTTGCCAATTTCACTGGCTCCTGGGCAAAGCAGGTGAACATCCATCAATGCAGAACATCCATTAGCATTGCAGTTTGCTCGCTCTTTCGCTTGAGCCGACCAGTTTCACTTTCACGCAGGAAAGCACATTGCCCTTAAATCGCCTGCAGCCTGAAAACTGAACACTACATTTTAAAAAAAAACAACCAACAAATATTTCCCCCAGAGGAACCATTCCTTTGAGCTCAAAGTAGGTTGGGATCCTGCTTTTTCATTCGGAAGCATTGGAGGCATTTTAGTTTAGAAAAAAAAAAGACAGAGGTTTGAAGGGAGTGCTAAACCTTTATAAAAATGTTGTGCCGTTTGCAGAAAGGGGACACACATGTTTTTCTTCCACAATCATAATGCTAGAATTCAGGCTTACTTAGTAAAACTGGTGAGCAGGAGGTTTAGGGAGACGCTGTAAAATTAACATATGGAACACCCTGACACGATATGGTGGTGGCTTCGAAACTGTGCTTAGAGGTGTTGCCAGCCTGCGCTGTCAATACTGAAGGACCAAGAACATCACTCAGCGGGAAGAAGCTTGCTATGTTCCTAAGATAGGGCTGAGGCCAGAGGCACTGATTAACACATGGAACTCCCTGCCACAGTGTGCTGAGGTACGTTGGTGTGCCACAAAAGGTCTGCAGGTGTGCCGCGGGTTGAAAATGGCTGAAAAACTCTTCCGGGTTCTGCAGCTCCGTTTCCAGGGCAACTGCTCGCTCTGCCGGGTGTCGGAAGAGGGACTAACAATTTGTCACTGCAGACAGTTGCCCTAGAAACATAGCTGCAGAACCCGGAGGAGCCTTCCGGAAACCGGAAGTGACATCACAGGAGGCGAAGACCACAGAGAAGACCATAGAGGTCAGTGTGCCGTGAGAAGGAACATGTTGAGATACCTGGATTAAGGCTCTGAACACAACACTCTGCAGAGGAATCTGGTCAAAGGCAGCCAAATTATGGGCGAGAAACAGGGAAATGGAGGAACGAGCAGCACGAAGCCAGCTGTGGCAGTTTTCTTTGTAATTTTATTTTTAAACTGCCGAGAGTCTGTGAGAAACCCTTCCAGTTCTACAGCACACCACCCAGAGACCGACCAGTAGGTCCTGACCTTCCTTGTGCCTGCCCCCAATCTAGGGCAGCTGTAGGTGCAGGTGTTGTTTCATCGGCCCAGGGGAAAAACTCCACTGCCCTGGGGAAGCGAAAAGATTCCCTGCAGGGGAGCGGTCACGAGATGAGCAAGTACAAAAGACAGGACCATCATCTAAACGGAGCGATACTTTGTGCCAGCAATTGCAGGTTGCAGCAATTGCAGCGATTGGCGGCAAAAGCCCGCGCAGCTATTGCAAGCTCGCAAGAGACACAGTTTAAGCATAGAAGGGTACGACAGAGAGTCCTACCTGTGGAGCATTGCTCGGACAGGTAATGTAGCTGTTGGGTGAAGCAGGGTTACGGCCCCTTCCCAGAACACACCTAATCTCCTCCAGGCTGTCGCTGTGCCTGCGCCTCTCCTCTGCGCCCGGGCTGAGCAGGGGCTGGGGGCTCCCCAGCGGGCTTACAAAGGTCCCCCGACTCATGTGGGGCTCGCTCAGTTTCCGCTGGAAGCCAGGGCGCTGGCGGTGGGCCTCGTAGCCGCCCCCGTTGGGCAGCGTCTCGGAGTTCGTCCTCCGCAGCAGAGCCGAGCGCTCCCGCGCTTCAAAGTACTCGTCCGAGAGGGAGGAGCCGTCGGAGCGGCGGCGGCTGCGCTCGGCCGAGCTGTCGGACAAGCTCCCGTGGTCGCTGATTGTCAAGTACTCCTCCTCTTCCTCCGCCTCGTCCCCCTGAACCCCGTTCACGGGACAGGTGACCCCATCCTGGGACAGGGCGCGCTGTCTGCTGAGCTTGCACGGGCTCCTCGTGCCTTCCACTGGCGTGTGGTGGTTTTCATTGTGCGTTGCGTTTGCGCAGCCCTCCGCTGCCTGCGGAGTCCCTGCCGCAGATGCTTCCTGGTCCGGTGTGGTTTCCTGGGTGATTCGGTCCATGACGTGGACCGTTCTTGGCTTTGGGACCGGAAGAACATGGCTTTGGTCCTCAGGTTGGTTGTGCATTTGTGCGCCCGACAGTTTCTTCAAGTGCTGGCTGTCGGCTAGTGTGGCAAAAGTCTCTTCCTTCTTGGGCTTCTGCTGAGTCTGTTCCGTGGGGCAGGCTGCAGGGCTGGGGGCCTCCTGGATTTGGGGGCAAGGCGGGGCAGCCTCTACCTGGTGGGGGGATTCAGGTTGCCCCGTATTGGGCTGGTGGCCGCGGTTCCTCTCCGCCTCTTGCGCTCTCTGCTTGAGCATCTGCCGGTGTTTGGCGTTGGCCTGGGAGACGTCGCACACCTTAATCCGGTTCACCTGCGACAACTGGATGTTCTTGATCTTGGGGTCGATGATGTTGATGTAGCCCAAGATCTCGCTCCCCGGTTCCGGGTCTGGTTCCACCCAAGTGGGGAGGTAGTCGAACATGTTGGCTTTCTCCAGATTCAGAAGCCCCGGGTGGATGGGGGGCGCCAACTCCACGAGGTTGCTCGGCCGCTCGGAGACCCGCCCTTCCGGAATGGCCTTGCCCTTGGCGTCCACCCGCTGCTGGTCAGTGACGTTCTTCTTGCTGCTGGCTTGGCTGCTGCTGACCTGCTCGACACTCTTGGCCTTGACCAGAGCGTACTTGGGGTTCACCATTTTCTTCACGACGGTGTTGGCCTGGTTCACGGGGATCACGGTCGGCAGGATCACCGGCTCCGGTTCTGGCTCCTCCCCCATGGGGATGGACTTCAGGCTGACCCCCCGAGACAGGAGGTACAACTCCTGGAACTGCTTGTCGAAGGCCTCCACCACCTGCCCGGAGAGGACCGAAATGACGTTCCTGTCTGTTCTCGCAGCGGACCAGGTGAAGCTGGGTGGGAACAAAGGGGGAATTATTTTTTAGAAACAGAGCTGCAGAACCTGGACGAGTCTCCCGGAAACCGGAAGTGACATCACAGGAGGCGAAGACCATAGAGAAGACCATAGAGGTCAGTGTGCATAAGATTAAAGGTGCAATCCTAACCTGGAGTTAGGCCGGCTATGGCAAGGGGGGCACATGACTGCCCCTCAGGCTTGGCCCTAGTTTTGGAGGAGACACTGGTGGCTCAGTGCCCCCCACATTCCTTCCGCTTCGAAGGGGAGCCTTCACAGGAGAAGGAACGGGGGCTCAAGGCTGCCTCAGCTCTTGCTTCCCCCTCCAGAGAGAACCCGGAAGTGACGTCACAGCGTCGCGTCATGTCATGACATCACTGCCCTAGGCGCCAGGTTGGTGCGTTACGCCTCTGCTGAGGCTGCCTGCTTAATTAATGAGTTGGTTAGGCTAATTGATTGCCGAGATTTGTAATCGGCTAGAGACAGGTGCGTCTGATTAATCAGGTAGCAGATTAAAACCAATCTGTTATCAAATGCAAGGACTTGGGCAATTGGCAAGTGGCAGTTCTGTCCTGCAGAAGCCTCCCTCCTCTTCCTCGGGCTTAGGAAACGCAGGCAGGGAAGGGGGCAAACGCCGACAGACAGGCCGTTCTTCAAAGGAAGGGTGATAGGAAACGCACATACCTGTAAGAGCCACACATAGCCTTGTCGCCGTCCACAAACATGAATTTCTGAGCTAAAGCACCCTTGAACCTGGTGGCGGAGCGGGTGAAAAATTCAGTGCCCCCCGTTGTGCGGACGCGAAGGTGCTGCAAAAATAAATAAAAACATATAAACACAAAACGCCACCTTTTTGGTGTTAAGATATCCGCATAAAAACACAAAACACCGCTTTTGATGTTTCAGGTATTTTCCAGAAATTGAAAGAGATTGCTTTTCCAATCAGAAATAATACCGTGGCTGCATCTCTGCTGACAGGACATCACCTACCTAATACATGTTTAAAGTGTAGAGTTTGAAGGCCCAAATGAACGTATGAACAGCCCTGCTGGATCAGGCCAAAAGCCCATCTACCTGCCGTCCCGTTTCAAATCCAGGTGGCCAACCCTGGGAGTGGAACTTTCATGAATTGGTCTGATTGCTTAAGCAGTCTTAAGCGCACATCTTGTGGCAGTGAGTTCCACAATCATGCGTGACAGGGTTGGAGAGGCAAAGGAAACAATCTCTGTCTTGCTCCAATTTCCTTGATCTCAGTTTTGCAAGACTATCCTGGACAAGTCTTCCTTCCTCCCTTTATGAAATTTCAGGTAAGCCATCAGCTGTTTACTTTGGGCCTCACGATAATTAAAATCAAGTCTCTCCAAGGCAGGCACAACCTGTTCATTTTCTCCTCTTCTAATTGGCTACTTGCTACCTTCCTCTGGGCTGCCTTGTTCTCGCTGACGGTGGCAGAAGCGCGGACTATTTTCACCGCTTTAGTTTCATGATTTACGTTTGAGTAAGTGGAACTCAGCCAGGACTCCACAGCAAGAATCTCTGGCATTTTGGCCTCAGAAACCATCCTCAGATTGATGGCAGAGAGGCTTAGCTGGCTGAACTTGGCAGTTCTTCCCTGGAAGGCCTTTGTCTTGATTTACCGATGCAGGAGAATTTTAAAAATGATAACGCTCTTCACATATCTGAAGGGCTGCCATAAGGAAGAAGGGACAAATTTGTTCTCATCTGCCTTTGACAGCAGAAGTGGGTCCAATGGGTTGGACTTGGTACAAACTGCAAGAGAGGAGATTCCAGCTGGGCATCAGGAAGAATTCCTTGACGATAAGGGCTGTTCGACAGTGGAACAGATTGCCACTGGAGGGAGGTGGTGGATTCTCCCTCCCTGGAGACCTTTGAGCAGAGGCTCAACAGGCACCTAGGGGGATTTCCTGCTACAGGCAGGGGGTTGGACTAGATGACCTTTTAGGTCCCTTCCACCTCTACGATTCTACCAGTGTACTTCGGGAGTATATCAACTGCCACCAGAGATGAGTGTCCCATTTCAGGCTGGTAAAGACCTCCCTGCATGTAATCAACTAGACTATCAAGGAGAGGTGACATCACATCTTTCTCCCTGATGTTCTAGCTTATTGCATACAGGGAAGTTTGTTTGTTTTTTGTAGGGGAGCATTCAGAAATGGACCCCCTACCTACAATTTGTAGTGGTCCCAGTCCAAAAATCTATTTCTCATGGGATGGCTCTACAAAAGTCTTTTTTTTAAGCAAAACACCACCTTTTTGGTGTTAAATATCCGCATAAAAACAAAAAACACCACATTTTGGCATCTAAGATATTTTCCAGAAATTAAAAGATTTTCCAATTAGAAGTAATCCTATGAAATACTAGAAATAATAACTATGAGGAGGATGAAGATGAGGGTGCTCTACTATTTCATTCCATCTTGCTAACGGAATGAGTGAAAAAAAGAGAAAAGCAGTAGAAAATTATTTCAAATGAGAATGCAAAAAATTAAGGAACTAGTCAACTGGGGAAATAATTGTTTGAACAGGCCTTAAGTGATTAGCCAAAGGCTATTGATGGAATCAGTGGCAGAGCTGAAGATAAGCAGGACAGGAATTTCCTGCCATTCTTGTCTTCAGTGAAGCCTAATGTGTTTCCCAGACAGATTTGTTAACTCAACAGCCACTTTCGTTTTGCGCACTCTTGATTTACGGAGGGCTATAGATTTATGGATTGTAAGTGTTCCGCCGTGCCAGCTGAATACATTAAATTTTACAGCTCTCACATGATGTGTGAACTCTTGAGCAACGGCTACCAAGGTATGAATGTTAAGCACTGGAGAGAGGAGAAATGCTGCTGGCTATTTCTTAACTGCCCTTATTCCAAAAGCATTTTTCAATCCCCAGAAAACCTTCCTAAGACTTCTTGTTCCCCCTCTGAAAGAGACACGCTGATCTGAAGCTGGTGAGTAACAGAAACGGTGTCTTGGTTATTATTTGCTCTAAGTATAGGGTTCCACTTAGGAGTAAGTCTAGGGTTTCCTACCTGACTGAAGCTTTCCATTTAAAAATATCTCCCCATGGGGCAAAATGGGGATTGGAATGGCCGTAGGGGCGAAATATAAGCTCCCTTTGCGATTTTGAACCGGCTCGACTCCCCCAATCAACACAAAGCGTAATTTGCACAACCGAAACGAGGAAGGAATATGTGTGTGTTTAGGGTCACGTTGCAATTCTGCTTTGGGGTTCAATTTTGGGTGGGTTTCGTTGTGAGACTCGTTAATCACGCATGAGAATGTCTGACGGAACAGCAGGCTTGTAGTTTGTTGTAATAAATAATAATAGCACGATTTGTCTGCTGGAATCAAGGCAGAGGTTTTTTCGACACCCACGTCCTCGGCTCTCCGTGGGGCAGTGTCATCCCCAAGTTAAATCCCCTTTGTCATTTGAAAAACAATTTCAGGCAGGCAGGCTGGCTTGGCCCGGTTTCCATTGGCACCATGGCTTTTGTCTGGCCGTGTTTTTCGAACGCCTGACTCAAAGGGAGGACTGCTCCTTTTGTCGAGACTTTCGACATCCCCAGCTGGGCGGGGGATCGGGGATCAGTTTGCTTTGTTGCCAGATGCCTTTTGGCCAACGCATGCATCTCTCCCCGAGAGTCTGACCCGGCGCTGAGATTTTGCTGGGTCATTTTTTAAGAGCCCTGCTAATCCTCCTCCTCCTCCTCCTCCTCCGTCTGGGGCAGGCCTTTCCAGAAGCACACAAAAGCGTCAAAGGCATTCTTGGGGCAACACCCAGCCGAGCAAAAACAACAGCCAGAGAAACCCAGAAGCGGCAGAGATGTCCAGCTTCCTTCTCCAGGAGCCCAGCTTCATTAAGTAAGATCCGTTTGCCTGATCTCCAAACAGGAAGGAAAACGGGAGCAAGCACCCGAAAAGGGCTGAGCCACCAGGAATAACACAGTCTGCAGAACAGTGAATCATTCTGCAAACAACTCCCTCTTGACGGCTGAGCTCATGTTTCCCAGGCTGGTGCATTGACCCTTTTTTTTTGCACCCGCTTGTCAGAGATTGCTCAGCATGACCATTGAACCTTTTGGGGCCGGGGGCAGGGAGATCCTTTCCTCCTTGCCTTCGTGGGCAAAGGTTTGTGGCTCTTGACACGGCAACAGCCTTGCTGGCAGGAGCTCTTGAAGATCACGTGGTTCAGGTAGTGCTGGTGTAACTCTAAGATCAAGTTTGAGATCAAGGCTTCAACAGGGCTTCCTCTTCCAGCTCACGACTTACCTTTAGGTGCCCAGCGTGCATCTGGGCTCTCTCACACATCTGCAGGAAGTATTTCAAATTGGACTCGTCCAGGATGATGTAGATAGCCACTTTCCGCTTGAAGCCGGCGTCCAGGAGGTCTTTGAAGATGTCCACGTCGGTGAACATGTCCATGACTACGGCGATGACCTGCAGAGTGGGAAGGAGGGAGGGAAGCTGCGTCAGAGAAGAACGGGAGCTTGATCCTTTTGGAGAACGGCAACAGAAGATTGCAAATGGAAGATCTTACAGAGCCTTCCTCCCACTGGCTCAGGGTGCAATCCTAACCTGGAGTGAGGCCGGCACAGTTGGGCCAGCAAAGTTTGGCCGGCACCGGGGCCACCGCAAAGCACGTTTGGACCGCTCTCGGAGTCAGGGAGGATGGCGCACGCCTGTGTGCTGGCCTCTCTTACTCTGAGAGTGGTCCAAACATACTTTATGGTGGTGTTGGCCAGACTTTGCTTTATTTACCTCATATTTACCTCAGAATTTTAC
>JAJKFI010000103.1:1128743-1175488 GCA_029204185.1 Lerista edwardsae | reverse complement strand
ATTTACCTCAGAATTTTACCTCAGAATGCCAGATACAAGGGAGTGGCGTTTGGACCACTCTCGGAATCAGGGAGGATGGCGCATGTCTGTGTGTTGGCCTCCCTGACTCTGAGAGTGGTCCAAACGCGCTTTATGGTGGCCCTTGTGCCGGCCTAACTCCACGTTAGGTCTGTACCCTGAGTCGTATTCCCATTTCCGCAGGAGATTTCTTTCTGGTCCAGCTCGTTCCAGGCCATGGCCACGAGTGGCACGTGCCAGCATTATCCATCAGAACAACACCGTGTACTTTTCGAACGTTCAGCGGAAGGATATAGGCGTACTTCAGTGTGATGAAAGCTCCCCTGGCTTGGGTGGCCAGTGAGTAGGCAAGGCCACAATTATCAGGCGTTCCGAACAACAAGCACTTGCCCAGTGGAGATGGAGGACCAAACAACCCATGACACAGCGTTGTGTGTCATTTCGTAACCCTGAGCACATGTCTGTGTGTTCCAAAATCTAGCGGCAGTCAGGAAGTTGGGGGAAACAGGGTTGTTGACTTTTTTTGGATGTGAGTGTAAAATGACACACGCTCAGCATCTCATGCCTGACCTTTTGCATCCCAAACCACACCAGGCAATTGGCATCTCTCTTACCCTCCTCTCTCCTACCTGCATTATGGGTGCCACACACAGGGCCGTCTCACAGGGTTGTGCGTCTAACAGGGCAGTAGCGTTGCCAGAAGGGAGATCACACTGCTACGTTTGACGCAGGCATTCAGGAGCCTGAAAAAGGTGGCGTTTTGCAACCCCTCGAGGGACGCCGCTGTATGAGGACGGGGTACAGATTCGGCACAGCCCCTGTGGAGAACTGAGCGTCCTTACAGGGAAACGTCCACGTTTGCCGTCAATCAGTCCCCCGTTCGTGCGAGGCATGTGGAGTCCTTGGCAACCGGGAAGCATTGAAGCGGCTCCAATCTGTCGCACGTGGTGCATCTCTCCCGTTTGCCCCCCCTCCAAATCCCTTTATTGCTTTCATCTCGGAGAAGCTCAGGGTGTTTGCGTTGGGGCTGTTTGTGGTTAGCTGTTTCTGTGCTGGAGGTGTGTTTCCTGGAGCTGCAGGGCTACAGCTGCAATCACACACTCCAACAATAAGAACATAAGAAGAGCCCGGCTGGATCAGGCCAAAGGCCCATCCAGTCCAGCTTCCTGTATCTCACAGCAGCCCACCAGGTGCCCCAGGGAGGCAGGAGACAACAAGATGCTTGGATCCTGTGGCCACTCCCTTGCACCCGGTACCTGTAGCCCACCACCTTGTAAGGAGGTTGCACAATCCATCATTGCCTATAGCCCACGATGGACCTTTCCTCCAGAAATCCGTCCAATCCCCTCTTAAAGGCACCAAGACCAGACGCCATCACCACCTCCTGTGGCAAAGAGTTCCACAGATTAACCACCCGCTGGGTAATAATGGTCTCAATAGCTCAGCTCTGTCTGAGCAAAAAGGTGGATTCGACCACAGGCCCATCCAGGCCAATTCAGAGCCCCTGCTCACTAGAGAATGAACCCCCCCCACTTTAAAGCAGTCCCCTGTTGTATTTAACAGGGGGAGAGCCACTGTCTCTCTGCACCCCAGCGGGGCTGTTCTTTTCCAGCAGCTGTTGCTGGTGTCCCTTCTGCATTTTTTAGATTGTAAGCCCTTTGGGGGTAGGGAACTACTTGTTGATTTATGTAACCGTGTGAAAACGCTTTGTGGACTACTCCCGTTTCAAAGTGGTATATACCGTATTTCCCCAAGTATAAGGCGCACCAAAGTATAAGACGCACCTGGATTTTGGGTCCAGAACTTTGAAAAAATACATTTTTTTGGGCTGGCTGCTCTTTAAGGCAAGCAGGAGCACAGAGAACGCAGCGCTGCCCGGCACACCCCTTGAATAAGACGCACCCAATTTTTACCTCCCGGTTTTTGGGGGAAAAGGTGCGTCTTATACTTGGGGAAATATGGTAAATATTCTTTATTTATATGATGCCAAGAGTTGCCAAAGAGTCAGACGTGACTGAGGGTGCAATAAGAACATAAGAAGAGTCCTGCTGGATCAGGCCAAAGGCCCATCTAGTCCAGCTTCCTGTATCTCACAGCGGCCCACCAGGTGCCCCAGGGAGGCAGGAGACAAGAAGATGCCTGCATCCTGTTGCCACTCCCTTGCACCCGGTACTCTGAAGTAACCCACTACTAGTGTAAGGAGGCTACAACCCATCATTGCCTATAGCCCACGATGGACCTTTCCTCCAGAAATCCGTCCAATCCCCTCTTAAAGGCATCAAGACCAGATGCCGTCACCACCTCCTGTGGCAAAGAGTTCCACAGATTAACTACCCGCTGGGTAAAAAAGTACTTCCTTTTATCTGTTTTAACTCTCCCAACCCTCAGTTAATCCTAACCTGGATTAGTTAGCCTGGCACAGTTGGGCCAGCAAAGTTTGACTGGCACAAGGGCCCCCCCCCCCCGTAAAGCGCGTTTGGACCACTTGGAAGAGAAGACCTTCTCTCCCCTTGTCCATTTCTGCTGCGTGGAGAGCCTCTTCGTCCTTTTGCAATCCTAGACATGCGTACTTTGAAGTTGGGTTCACTTACATCAGTGGGCCTTCAAAGCACTTAAGCCAGCATGGATCACACCCCAAGCATCTCACCCCTCACATGTTCCCTTTACAGGCGTTTTAATCCTCTTGATCGTATCACCCTCCGAGCCTTTCATCCCGGCATTTCAAAGCCTCTTTCTGTGCAACCCATTCATTATTTCAGCATCGCTTCCTCCAGATACCTGCCACAGTGTGTGTGTGTGTGTGTGTGTCCTACATGGAACGGATTGGGAAACTGAGGCACGCGGCGGGGCTAAGCGGCTTGGGTATGCCATCAAGCCAAGCTGCAAAATGATGAGCTCTCAGTCTGTGCCGTCTCTCCCTGACCTACTTAAGCGTTGTTGTCTTTGCGGGATCACAAACGCCGCACTTGCAGGTTGCCTCGTGCAACCCTGTCATCATGTTGTTTATTGCTAGTGCAAAATCATTATCTGCAGCCTCATTATGACCCTCTGATTGCATTGAAACGTACTTCGTCCCGACAATGGTCTTGTGAGGTTGGCCGATACTATCGAGGGTTGGAAGTGCCTTCTTGCATCTTCACAACAAGACTTTTTAGTTCTCAAACTTTTTAGCACCGGGACACATTTTTTAGAATGTCCAGGACCCACCGGAAGTGATGTCATGGCCGGAAGTGCCGTCATTGTGACGCCAGAGCCTGCTGCTTTCCTGAGAACGCAGCAAGAAGTTGGGTTATTTCTCAGCCATTTCCCAATAGCAAAGTGAATCAGAAAGGGAAAAAAGCCTATTTACAGCCTTGACACAAGCAAAATCACCACTACACACAGTCCTTCCCCTTTCCAGCATCCCATCTTCCCATATTTTCAAAAGGGCATTTTCTAGGTGCTTTGTGACCTACCTGAAAAGGTTACAGATTTGTGCTTTTAACAGGCTGCTATGCGTACCCTTTTATACATAAAAAATGGCGTGTTCGAACGTGGTATTATTTTTGCAGATTTCGTGGTTTGAAAGATTTCGTGCAGATTTTGTGACTTGAAAGACAGAAAGCGGTGTTATGGTCCTCCTTCTAAGTGCTCCTGGATTAAACAGGTTGAGCTAGTCCAGGGGACTGTTTGCAACCGTGGCTAGCCAGGGGAAGGTCACAAAGAAGGCAATTTCTGCCTTCTCTTGTTTATCCCCAGCTTTTGGTGGTAGACTGCCCCTGTACAGGAGAGCTCAACAGGGTTGTAACTGTCTGGGCAAGAGGGAGGGTCATAGCTCTGAGGAAAACCTGCCTCCCATCAATATTTGTTGATGCCCATCATTGTAGGCAGTTGGCTTAACCTGGAATCCTGGCTCAGCAAGCCCAGCTAGACAAATAGCACCCAGTGTTTGCCTGCAAAGGCAGTTCTGTTTGCTTGTCTGTTTGCGCGAAGGTGCACTGCCTTTGCCGACTTCGCCTTGGAGGAGGCACCAAAGTTACGTTTTCAAAGATCTTCTCCTTGCAAAGCCAGAAAAGGTTCTTTAGCATTTCTCTTCCCGACGCGGAAAGTTCTCAGAGCCCTGGAAACTCAGCGCTTAAAGAAAATGTGCAGCGTGAAGCAAACTGAAGTTTGCATGCCAAGAAAAGCACCATAATTTGTGTCCTGTGTAAATCATGCATTTGTACTTGTCGTTGTGTAAACAACGTTTGCTTGTTTTGCTTCTTGTTTTGTGGCAATGGTGGGGAGGGATAAAGATCTCTGTGGGCCCCAAACACCTGAACACTGAAAATCATTCTCGGCCTCCGTCCCAACTTCGCAGCAGATATTGCGTCATGTTCATTAATCTTTGCTGAATGAATTGCGGGTGTTCCATCATAAACGCAGCTAGATCCATTGTGAAATTAAGCACCACGCATATGTGTAATTGCATATCCTTACATGTTTAAACAAGATGCTGATCGTGTCTGCTCATTCACAGATCTACTTCTGAAGACAATGAAGAGTGTGAGGCGAAACCATCGTTTGTGCTAACCATGGTTAACAGCCCGCACCATGGTTTGAGCTTCTCAAAGAATGGCAAACAAAGATTCTCTGCTTTGTTTCCCACCTGCTCAGGGCTTGGCTTCATAACTTTGCTAACATTTCTCCTGAGGCAGCGCAAATGGCCCTAACCAGTGATGTCATGCAGGGGGTACACGGGGGTACGTGAGTACCGGTTTCTAGGATTACAGTTGGCCCCGCCCATTCGCCCACCCACTCATTGACTCCGCCCCCTGCAACGTTTGAATTTCCTGCACGTTTGAGTTGCCTGAATGTTCTCAGAGCCAGGCAGGCAGCAAGCGGAGCCTTGCCTTGCCTTGCCTTGCCACTGAAAAATGAGCTGCTCTGGGGTTTTGGAACTGTTGGGTCACTTTAACATGATGCCAGGCCTCCTTAATGTGTTCTGGGGGTGCTGTGGAATACTGTTGCAACTGTTGGGTCAGTTTAAAATTGTCTGAGGCCTCAAAAAGGGCTTTTTTCATGTCACTTCCTGCCATGACATCACTTCTGGCTTATGACGTCACTTCCGGTGGGCGGGTCCCGACATGTGCCAATCAAAAGTGAGTACCTGTTGTTAAATCATTTAGATGACACCACTGGCCCTAACCGTGGTTTATCAATGTTCTGCAGGAACCATGGTTGGGGCAAATGCTGGCTTGCAAACCAGCTTCAGCTGTGGTTTCATTCACTCACTTGCTTGGTTGGGCCCCAAACAAAACCACACTTGGTGGCTGGCAGACTTGGAGTCATCACACATTAAAACCAACCACTGTTTTGTGTTACTTCGGAACCTAGCCATTGCAGAGAGAAAAAGTGCTGTCTGCATGGCTATGCTACTGCTATAGGATGTACTCAAGCCAGAATAACGTGCTGGGCGTATTATCATGTCTTGCCTGCTTGCGAGGCAGCTGCCAACGCTTCATGCAGCCAAATTGTGCCCTTCAGCATTTAGCTATGGGTCAGGACCCCTCTGCTCTCCTCTAGTCCAATCTGAGCACTAGGTGCCTCAAAGGCAAAAAAAGAGACAAAGAGAGAATAATGATTTTCCAGGGAAGGGCATGGAGACAGTCCCTGATAAATAAGAACAAGCGTGCTGAACTCCGAGAACCCTTATGAAGAAAGACTGCAGCGTTTGGGGCTCTTCAGCCTAGAAAAAAGGCGCCTGAGGGGGGACATGATTGAGACACACAAAATTATGCATGGAAGGGATAGAGTCGATAGAGGGATGTTCTTTTCCCTCTCTCAAAACACCAGAACCAGGGGGCATCCGCTCAAACTGAGGGTTGGGAGAGTTAAAACAGATAAAAGGAAGTACTTTTTTCCCCAGCGGGTAGTTAATCTGTGGAACTCTTTGCCACAGGAGGTGGTGATGGCATCTGGTCTGGATGCCTTTAAGAAGGGATTGGACAGATTTCTGGAGGAAAGGTCCATCGTGGGCTATAGGCAATGATGGATTGTGCAACCTCCTTACAAAGGTGTTGGGCTACTGGTACCGGGTGCAAGGGAGTGGCCACAGGATGCAAGCATCTTGTTGTTTCATGCCTCCCTGGGGCGCCTGGTGGGCCACTGTGAGATACAGGAAGCTGGACTAGATGGGGCTTTGGCCTGATCCAGCAGGGCTCTTCTTATGTTCTTATGTAAGGCGACTTGCTGATTCGGCTTGTATCTGGGCACGCCACAGATCCCTGCCAGTCTCCTTTAGGGCACAAACAAGGATATCCATTTCCTACCATCAGCTCAGCCTCCTCTTAAGCAGCAGCTGGTTGGTGTTGGAGCCGTTTCTGAGCTTCCTTTTTTTCCTTCCTTGAATTCTAACAAGCCCGGCTGCATTTTCAGAGTATGCTGTTGGTCTGCATTGTTGAACGGATTAGCTGTTTGGAAATGAGGGTGCATTTCATAGGGCCAAGATGGTGTCAGGTTCCTTCCGAGTTGTTTATGGGTCTGGCTCTTAGAATGAGGAAGTAAATAGGAGGCAATCACCAATTTCCTTCTTTAATTGGTGTGCATGAAAGGCTGGATGGTTTTTGGTACTGGGGAAAAAAATAGGGTGCATTGTAATCTTCTTCCCCCACTTTTCCACCATCTTTTCCACCATGAAGCTCTGATCTGCGATACTTTCGGAAAGGTCCAGTTACACCCAAAGGGTTACCACTATAGCTTCTATAAAGTGAGCTAAGCACACCTGTTCCTCCTCCTCCTCAAACCTTTCATCTTGGCACGTCCAGGTGCATGGTATCCCTGTAATTACTAAAAGAGATTTGCAATTGTTTGGAAAGGTGGAAAAAAAAACGATTGCTCCAGGAAGAGGAATGCCATGTAAGTCAAATTTCCAAGCATCTTCTCGGTTTTTGGCTTGGAGTGACTTAGAAGTGATATTAGGTGAAGGCATCTGCTTCTTATGCAAGATTGAGAAGAGCTTCTTACATTCTGTGTAGAATCTACCTCTCTGCCTGCTGTTTCTGGGAACAAGCGTCAGAATTCTGCCACACGGATTGTACTATTTTGCTGCATTTGGAGCAAATTTGGAGTAGGGCTCACCTACTCCAGCAGTTTCTGAGAAGCTCAGAAGCTGGGCATGGAGACATCAGTTCTCCTGAGTGTCCTTGAAAAATGAGAACTATCAAGGCGGCTAAGAATAAAACATAGTCAAAGCTATGGTTTTCCCAGTAGCAATGTATGGCTGTGAGAGCTGGACCATACGAAAGGCAGAGCGCCGAAGAATAGATGCTTTTGAATTATGGTGATGGAGAAGACTCTTGAGAGTCCCCTGGATTGCAAGGAGGTCCAATCGGTCAATCCTCCAGGAAGTCAAGCCTGATTGCTCCCTGGAAGGACAAATCCTGAAGCTGAAGCTCAAGTACTTTGGCCACCTCATGAGAAGAGAGGACTCTTTAGAAAAGACCCACATGCTGGGAAAGATGGAAGGCAAAAGGAGGAGGGGGCAGCAGAGGAGGAGATGGTTAGAGAGTCACCGAAGCGATGAACATGAAATTGGGCGAACTCCGGAAGCTAGTGGAGGACAGGGAGGCCTGGCATGCTGTGGTCCAGGGGGTCGCGAAGAGTCGGACACGACTTAGTGACTGAACAACAACAACAAGAATAAAACAAGCCGCTCTAGCTAGACCCCGGCTAGATGCCTCTGTGGAAAGCTCACAAGCTGGGCGTGAAGGCAATGTCCTTCCCTAGTGTATCTACCCAGGATTTTCTGCTCAGAGGAAGACTGCCTTTGCCATTGGAAGTTCAATTCAACTGCCAACACAAGCTGTTTCTAAGGACGAACCTATAGTGTTCAGAAGTCTGTTACATTGAAAACATTTAAGACAAAGACTGCAAGCTTTCACTAGCAGTTCAATCAAATAAAGCTTCTATTGTTTAATAAGTGGCATACAGTTTTTATTGGCACACTTTAGAGAAGCGATTCTCAACCATTGTGCCACGATTGATCTGCGGGAGTGCCGTGATTTTGAAAGAAGGTCATTTATTAGATTTGAACTCCTGCTTGTAGCATGGCGTGCCTTGTCAATTGTCCAGAAACTGATAGTGTGTCTTGACAATTTTAGCGCCTTGTCAGGGTGCTGTGAGATGAAAATTGTTGAAAATTGCTGCTTTAGAGTTAAGGATGTACTTGTTTGCTTTTTGAGGTTATTTTGATCCTGGTGTGTAATGGAATGAAAAAGGAAAAAAAAATGGGCTTATTTCTAATTAGGTGCGGCTCGTGCTTACTTATTAAACTGTAAGTTCTCTTATCCTTCCGACCAGATTAAAAAACAAAGCAAACAAACATCTCAATTGAGGCCTTGATAGGATTCAAATTTAGTCAATTAATTACCAGTAATCATTTTAAAGGGAGATGACTCAGGGCGCAATTGTAACCAACTTTTCTGCACCTGGGTAAGGGCAGTGTCACCAAAGCGATGAACGTGAAATTGGGCGAACTCTGGAAGCTAGTGGAGGACAGGGAGGCCTGGCGTGCTGTGGTCCAGGGGGTTGCGAAGAGTCGGACATGACTTAGCGACTGAACAGCAACAAAGGGCAATGCAGCTCTAAGGTAAGGGAACAAACATTCCCTTACCTTGAAGAGGCCTCTGAGATTGCACCCCAACTGCAGGAGGCAGTACATGCCTCATTGACACAGCTATGTCTGTGCTGGAAAGCGGGTTAGCATTGCACCCTAACCACTAAAACTTGCTTAATCGGTTGGCGTCTTAGTGCTTGTTTTACTGTAAATTTTTAGAAGAGATTAAGGGCAGTTCGAACCAGTCGCTGTGCTTGAGGCTGTGGGTTCAAGATTTGCTCCTTCCTTCTTAAGGAGTCCCAATATTCAATCACGTGCTTTGTGTGCAGGATTGTTCCTTGGCATCTCCAGATTGGAGGAACAAGGCCAGGAGACTGGGCACAGTTGTTGTGACAAAACCTCGGTCAGGCCTCACTAGGTCAAGAGACGAGCTATAACTAGGGAAGATACCTCTGTTCGTTGTTTGCTTGTGTGCTGTTTGCTCGGGGAAGGGCTGTAATGTTTGGTCATAAAGCACATTCTTTTCATTCCAAAGGTCCCAAGTTCAGAACCTGATACCTGCAGCTCAAAGGGTCTCAATAATAATATAAAAACCACCAGCTAGAGGAGACCTTAGAGAGCAGCTGCCAATCAGAACTGGCTGGGCTGGACTGACCAATAGTCGGAGTCAGTTTGGCAGCATCAAATAACCGGCATGTCCTGGTACCCACTGGTTTGGTATCCACGGTTTCAGTTATCCACAGATGCCACGGATACTGGGACGCCCATTAACAAGATTGGGGAACATTAAACAAATCTCTTTTTTTAACCTTGTTGCAGCAAAACCACTGATGTTCCCTTATCTTTAAAAAGGCATCCCCAACATCCGCAGTTTCAGGTATCCATGGTGGGGTCTGGATCAGACACCCAGCAGATACTGGGGCATTCCTGTATACAGCAATCCATTTTATAGATTATGTATTCAGAGGGAGAGGTATTTACATCGGAGCACAGCCATTGTCCCACAAAGCTGGAGCCTTGACGCCATGATCAAACCTATCTCAGACTGCAATTTCTCCTTTTTCCCGTTTTTTTCCGCTGGGGGTTTCAGTGCCATCCTGAACGGTTCTGTGTGCCGCGAAGAGCTTCTGGAATGTGGACGGACTGAGATGATATAACCTTCCGAGCTGAGAAGGACGATAATTCCAAGGAACTTTGTCCTCCTGTGCAGCGTGGTCTAAGTTTTTTTTATTGTTCTGCCAAGGAACGCTTTTAGTCTGACACATTTTTTTTCTAAACTGATCTCTCTTGCGATCAAGGTTCATTCCTGCACCGTACAGGGAGAGAGGGAGAGCACAGATTGCATCAACCCGTTGGCCCCAAACCTTCCAGGTTCTCAGCTCCTGTTTGGAATCTGCAACAGGAGGCTCCCTGCCAGCCGGGATGCAAAGAGGGACACGGCCAGACATGACAAACGATCGAGTCTTGCAGCGTCTTGTGGGAAAACCTTCTAACGTCATCCTAATTTCCAGATGTTTTCTGGAGCGAAATAGAACTATAAACAGCACCTCCCAGTAGAGCCTAGGAAAGTTGCTTCTCTGTTTGAAAACCTGGTTGCAAGTCATAAGAACATAAGAAGAGCCCTGCTGGATCAGGCCAAAGGCCCATCCAGTCCAGCTTCCTGTATCTCACAGCGGCCCACCAGGTGCCCCAGGGAGGCACGAGACAACAAGACACTTGCATCCTGTTGCCACTCCCTTGCACCCGGTACCAGTAGCCCACCACCTTTGTAAGGAGGTTGCACAATCCATCATGGCCTATAGCCCACGATGGACCTTTCCTCCAGAAATCTGTCCAATCCCCTCTTAAAGGCATCAAGACCAGATGCCATCACCACCACCTCCTGTGGCAAAGAGTTCCACAGATTAACTACACGCTGGGTAAAAAAATACTTCCTTTTATCTGTTTTAACTCTCCCAACCCTCAGTTTGAGCGGATGCCCCCTGGTTCTGGTGTTGTGAGAGAGGAAAAAGAACATCCCTTTATCGACTCTATCCCTTCTGTGCATAATTTTGTATGTCTCAATCATGTCCCCCCTCAGGCGCCTTTTTTCTAGACTGAAGAGCCCCAAACGCTGCAGTCTTTCTTCATAAGGGAGGTGTCCCAGCCCCGTAATCGTTTTCGTCGCTCACTTCTGCACCTTTTCCAGCTCCACTATGTCCTTTTTGAGATGCGGCGACCAGAACTGGACACAATATTCCAGGTGCGGCCTTACCATCGATTTGCACAATGGCATGATAATAAGTCCAGGAAGACAAAACTCACTTGGATGGAGCAGGGCTGTGATTCAGCACCGGGCAGCTTCGTACGCTCGAGAACGGAAACGTTTCAGATAATTGCTCCCCCTCCCATTGCAAACATGCAGCCACTTGGCTGAAGCAACAGCTTGCCCTAAGAGATGGGCCAGCAAGATTGGACCTGCGAATGCAGGAGTGAGTCAAGCATTTCCTACAAGCGAAAAAGTGCAGACTAACTAGAGGATTCTGTCTCCAGGCACTGGTCCACACCAGTGGTGCTGTAATCACACACAGACTGCAACGGAAAAGTCACTGGAAAATATCATGCCCTTGAAATGACTTTGGAACCTAGCCTGACTCCCTGGAAAAGAGGAGAGAGAGAGATGGAATGTGTCCAGAACATTTGTCTGCAATAGCAAGTGCATGTTCAAGAGCCGTCTTGTGTATTTGGACACTCTTGGGGTGGGGGTAGAGCAGTGGTGGCATCTAAATGATTTAAGAAGAGGAACTCACTTTTGATTGGCACGTGTCAGGACCCGCCCACCGGAAGTGACAACATAAGCTGGAGGCTGGCGGAGCCCAGGTCTACCCGCAGCTGGTTCCTATGGGTAGACTGGTTCCTTTGCCCCTCTAGGAATCCGGAATCGCTCCCTTTAAACCTCTGAGTGCCGGCCAACCAAGAAGAAAAGCTCTTTGCAGAGAAACTGGGAGAGGGGAAGCACCGCGGAGTGAAGTGGGCGGAGTCAGCCCTAATTTTAACAAGTGGAACTGAGTTCCCCCGCGTTCCCCCTACATGACATCACTGGGGTAGAGCCCAATTTTGTCGGAACTGCATCCCTCCCCCTTTGCCATCGTAAGAGCTCCGCTGGATCAGATGCCCAGCTAGCCCACAATACCGCTTCCCCCAGGGGCCAAACACCTCTGTTTGAACACCTCGCGCCTCGTCCCCAGGGCAGCTGAGCATGCAGTTTCCGTGGCTAATCATGGCCAATAACATTCTGTGGTTATTTCTTCCACTGTGCTCATTGCAATAAAGAAACAATCATAATGTGAGCTTTGCTTCTGCCTAGTAATCTAATTTTCCTCACCCTTCATTTCTCAGCTCTTGGCAGCGGCCCCTGTGTGACGCACCGATGCTGCTAGACAAGCTGTTGTGTGCAGAGTGACCCACAATGGCTCATTAGCATTGCCCGGGTGTGAATTGGCCTGCAGCAGCACACTTGAGACGAAAAACACCCTTTGCCGCCCCAAATACTGATCACGGCTCTCCCTCTCTGAGAGCACAATCCCAGCCTGGGGTTTGGCCGGCACAGTTAGGCCAGCACAGTTTGGCCGGCACAAGGGCCACCGTAGGTGCGTTTGGACCACTCTCTGAGTCAGAGAGGATGGCGCACGTCTGTGTGCTGGCCTCTCTGACTCCAAGAGTGGTCCAAACATACTTTACGGTGTGCTGGCCAGACTTTGCTTTATTTACCTCATATTTACCTCAGAATTTTACCTCAGAAATTTACCTCAGAATGCCAGATACAAGGGAGTGGCGTTTGGACCACTCTCGGAGTCAGGGAGGATGGCTCACATCTGTGCTGGCCTCTCTGACTCTGAGAGTGGCCCGAACATACTTCACGGTGTTCCTTGTGCCAGCCTAACTCTAGGTTAGGACTGTGTCCTAACTCAGCTCTCCAGACTTAACACAGAGCAGTTGTTTTTCTTGGCTACCCCCATCATACGCTGAACTGTTGTCGCTAAAATAATTTTTTCTTCCAGCTTGACGTGGTTGGTTGCCGATGGTCAGCCTGCACCCCTTTGATAAAGTTTGCAAAGGCTGAGAAAAGACCCTGCTCTGCTCTCTTACTCCCTGTTTTAATCCAGGCTGAAACCGATGGCGGAGTGCAAGGAGTGGAGCACCTGAAAAGGTGCTATCCGATCAGCAGGTGGAGGAGACTGTTGGACGCTCCTTGACGCGGTCGCGGTCTGGCTTCGAATGACTGTTTACGATTTCGCCCGGTGCTTTAACGAGCCCTGCGTCTGGGCAATCTTTCATCTCGCTCCTTCTCGCAAGAGCCTGAGAAGTAGGTCACTATGACTTCCACGTACAGCTGGCAAGCCGCGATTGCAAGATTCCCAAGGCCGCTGCACCAAGCTGGCTCTCTCCGGCTGCACGCCAACCTGGTGAACTCCCTGGAGTGAAAACCGGCCCCTCCACCTCCTCCACCCTGCAGATCGCTCAGGTTTTGCTAAACGAAGCCGATGCGCTCGGCCTCGGGGCCTTTTTCCCCCATGGCACCTCCGACACAGCAGAGGCGAGAAATCGCAATGCGCTTGTAACCCTCCTGCTTTTGTAGCAAGGATCGGGGCCTGAGCAGCTGCCGTGCCCCAATTACGACCCATAACAGTGGGTCCTCCAGTCACGTGAATGCCAAGAGCGTGTGGACACAATCCTAACCTGGAGTTATGCTGGCACAGTTAGGCCAGAAGTTTGGCCGGCACAAGGGACACCGTAGAGTGCGTTTGGACCACTCCCGGAGTGATGGGGATGGCGCACGTCTGTGCGCTGGCCTCTCCGACTCCCAGAGTGGTCCAAACATCCTTGACGGTGGCCTTTGTGCCGGCCAAACTTTGCTGGCCTAATTTGTGCCGGCCTCACTCCAGGTTAGGATTGCGCCCTCTCAGTCTGAAAGCTACAGTAGAAAACAGCAGTCTGGCCGTCTGTTGTCAACAATCCGGAACAGTGGTTCCCAAACTGTGGGCAGACGTGGCTCTCCGTGGAGCCACAGACACTAGCCGGGGGGGGGGGGGCTCGGAATACTGGAGAAAAACCTGCCGCCATAAACAATCCCGCCATCTTGGATTGTAGCCCTAAGAGGAAGCAGTGGACAATGGCCCAGTCGGACAAAGGAGCCGCCAGTTGAAAAAGTTTGGAAACCGCCGGCCCAGAACATACGGTGTGAAATGGCCAGCAGTGTGCACTGCGTGAAGCCTTGTTCATCTGTGTGCGTTTATGAGAGACCAGAAGCATCTGTTCCCCCCAGGCAGAAGATCTAACCGCTAAAGCCAGGGGAAGAAGAGCCCTGAAGGATGACCACTAATAATTCACATTAACAAAGCAAGGCATCCCTCAAAGGCAAAAGAAGGGATTAAAGAAGGGGAGAAGGAAACAGGAACTGTCCCTGGTAAACAGAGACATAGAGTGCCTTCATTCTTAACCACCCCTTGAACAGAAGTGGAATACTGTATAAATATTGATTATAGCAGCAGCAGCAACAGTTACTGGAGACTCCCCCCCCCCCTTAAGAAACCAGGGAGTAATTTCTTAACTTCAACCCGTATTAAGCTTGAAAACTCAGTGCCGACACTCCTGCCGGGTTGCACGTGAAGAAGCAATGAAAGAAAGAGCCTTCTGGAGCATGTGCAGAGTACTCCTCCAGCGCCACTGTTAAATTGCAGCTCGCACCTGCGTATCAGGCGTTCAGAAGCGGCTATTCCACAGCAGGCAGCACCACTTCCAAGGTCGCCTCTGGCCCCCACCCTCCAGGGCTTCCCATTTTAAAAATGGATGAGTGTCCATGGGCCTGGGTTGTTGTTTTTTTTGAAAAGTTTGCATAAGTGGCCTTCCCGGAAGGCTTCTTGGGTCAGGCTTCAGGCTGGCTGCGATTTGACTCACAACCGATGCCTCAGCAAATGTGGCGCTGTCAAAGCGCCATAAGCAGGCGCGCTCATCATCGGGGTGCGCCTGCTCTCCCCACCACACCCTGTCTCACCTCTCTGTCCCCCTTCCTTCTTGCATTATGCACTTGGCTATCAGCGGCTGCAGTAAGCAGAAAACAAGGAAGATAAGATCGGATGCCGTGAACCCGGGCTCATCACCAACATTTCCCTCTTCTCCAAAGCCATTCATGCGAACCTCTCCCCCACCCTGGGACGAGCCTTTCGGGAGATCGGATCGGTGCCTGAGCGATTATCTCTCCGCCAAGGAGGATATCTGGAATAAATTGCGGCAAGATGGGTGAGCTCATTCTGGAGGCGGCCAGACCTGCCTCTGCGTCATAGTCTTGGCCAGGATCTGGAGTAGACACCGGGACAATGTCTTGGGCAAAGGGTCACCGATCATCATCCCCTTCCCTCCAGAATAGCCCACAGAGGCTGCCTCTCACCTTCTGAGCTTGGAAGATCATCTTGCGCACGACCTCCTTGATGTGAGGTTGGAAGTCGATGGGGGGCTGCATGTAGACGGTGGCGCGGGTCACCCCACGGTAGGCGATCGTCTCCGGCCACCCGAGGTCCAGCTGCGGGATGGAGCGGTCGGACCTCTCGGGCCAATACTCCAAGGACGGCAGCGGCCACTCCTGCTCGCCACTCTGGCTGCTGACCCCCACGCGGCTTTCCTCCCCGCGGGGTATGACCTCCGAGCCGGGGTCGTACGGTTCCAGCCCGTCCAAAATCTTTTTAAGCTCCAGCTCAGACAGGAAGTCCCGGATGTTCTCCTTCTTGAGGACCTCATAGAAGGCGTCGGGGCCGTTGGCAACCAGGGCCTCCAGAGCCAGCCTCTGCTCCTCGCTGTAGAAGAACTCGGGCTTGGCCTCGCTGGAGCGCCAGTTGACGTGACTGTCGTCCAGACACTGGACTTGGGAAAGCGCCATCGTTCTCGGCAAGCGAGAGTGTCTGCCAGCTCCAAGCCCACCAGCAATAAATAACACAAGTCCAGTTATGTCTCCAAAATAATAACAATAATAATAATAATTTAGTGTTGCGAAATCCCTGAGCAAAAAAAATTAGCAGCAAATACGGTCCCTCCTGGGTAGCTTATTCGCAAACCGGCCCAAATGGTTTCCCGAGAGGTTTTTCGAGCGCTTGGCTTCCTTGTCACCTCATCCCCGGGGAATACGAAACGTGGCTGGGAAGAGAGGCCTGTCTCAGCTTCTTTCTCTTGCCGGACTCCTGGAAAACAAGAGAAGGAATGACGGTCAGTCGCTTTCAAACACGGTGAGGAGTGAAGACGCTCCAAAGTTTCAGGCCCGGCTTGGCTTCTCCGCTCTAGGCTTCTGAAAGTCCATTCTCTGTGCCTCTGCCGATCACTTTCACAATCCCAGAGATCGTGGCAACGTAAGGCGAGTGAGTGCACAGGGTTATGAAACACCCTCCCTCCCGGAGCCGAATCGGGAGCAGGGGGCTGGAGACTGAATTGCTGCGGTCCTGTCCCAGTTTCGCCCCCTTGTGTGCTGACCTGCAGTTCCTTGGAGTGGGATCAAGAGGCGGGCAGGATTTCCCCCTCTCCCTCTTGGGAATCCTGCTTGGTTTTTGGACCCAGGTTTCTCCCGGCCTCCTGCTTGCCAGTTGACAGCCTGAAGCTGGACAGGTAGTGGCGGCAAATGGAAATGAGACCGCCTAGGACTGGAGGGGAGGAAAAAAAGGGGGGGAGAGAGAGCATGAGAGCGCCGGCTTGAGTCATTCGCTCCTCCCTGCCTTACCTGCAGTCACATGTCGGCCCCGCCTTCGGAGAGTCCCTGTTCCTGCCCGTCCCTGCAGTTCTGTTGGACGCGCACAACTCTGGGTCTGGGAGCAGGGAGAGGAGGCAGGAAGCTGACTCACCGACCGTGGGGGTCACTCTTTCGGCTTCCAGATCAGGCCAGGGGGGGAAGGAGAGACGCAGAGCTTGGCCTGGGCCTGGCTGAAGGGGAACAGCTCCGACTTTGGCTTGTTTGCTCGGACATTCAGCGATGCCTCAAACTCAGTGTTTGTGCTAGAATTGATCCGCTTTCGCTGGGCTTCCCAGGCGCAGGGAGTGTCTGCTGAGGAATGTGCAAAATGTTTAGAGCGCCTTCCCCTGGGAGTCTGGGGGCGGCGGCCTCTCTTCCTCTCCCTCCATTCATTTCCGCGCGCTCCGCCCAAGTCGATCAAGCTCCGAACACCCATCTTCAAGTGGTCATGGGAATATAGAATATCCAAAGACTTCTAGACACTCCAGGGACTTAACTTCACACTCCACAAGACTCAGACCTCCACAAGACTCAGACCTCCTAACGTATACTTTTATGTAAAGGTTTTGGGGCACGCTCCTAACCTGGAATGAGGCCAGCACAGTTTGGTTCGGCACAAGGGACACGGTCAAGCGCCTTTGGACCACTCTGGGAGTCAGGGAGGATGGTGCCCATCTGCGATCCACGACACACCGATTACTAGAGAGTATTGGAAAACATGTCATTTTAATTTGGGGGTATGAAGATGAACTCAGGCCGCAGGTTCGCATTCTAGCTAACCATTTTTTTTCCCTGCGAACCAAGCAAGGGTGCTTGCAATTTTTTTTTTAAAAAAACGCGTTTCAAAAACTTTTGGTGACCCATCAAAAATCGGCTCACGACCCACTGACAAGTCCTGACCCACAGCTCCCGAGCGCCGCTCTAGACATTTCTCTTGTTTTGGGTGCCTGTGTTTTTCTGCACGTTTCTTGCTTTTCATTGTTCGGGGACTTTTGATCTCAGTATGCTGTAATTGTCCTATGTCGGTGGACTTGAGTTTGGGGGGGGAGGGGGCTGGAATGGGGAGGGGGCTCAATGGCACTGCGAGACCAGGGCTGGCTCCATCTCCCAGCATTTCGAATTCGGCGGCTCCATACCTGGAGAAGTGTCAGCCCCACTCCCAGGGCCGGAAAAGGAAGAGGAGCATGGAGAGCGAGTGTGGAGGAGAACAGAAGGGACAGTCTAGCCCACCACTTGACTCTCCTTGGCGCGTCTTCCTCTACTTGATCCTCCTGTTTCCAATCCAGGAAGCAGTGGTGATGAGTGGGCGGGTGGAAGTGGGTGCCCTTTGCCAGCTTCCTGCCTAAGGCAGTTGTCTGAGTCGGCCTCCTTTGGCAGCCCACCTGTGCCCTACGAAGCTTAAGCTGCTGCCCCTGCCCCAGTCCCGTGTTCTTCCCCCGGCTCCGCTCCGCTGCTTCTCCCGGGTTAATATCTCCAGAAGGTTGTAAGTCGCTCGGGAAGGGACTGGCCTTTCCACTCCACGCACACTGGCGCTGCGATGCAAATGAATTGCTTATAACAACAACCAATTAACTGGAGATCACAGGCGGGAACGCCCGGGGAAATCGGGGCAGGAAGAGAGGGTGGGGCGAGGCTGCGGAAAGCTGGGAGGGCGGCCCAGGCTGGGGGGGGGGAGCCGGCCGAGGGGTGGGGGGCTGTGGGGGCTGCTCCCTGGTCTTGGTGACGGTGGGGGAGGTGGGATGGTTTGGGCAGCGGAGCCTACCAGGCAGAGGCGGGGAGGACCATAGCAGGTCGGGACAGGGCCTGTTCTCGGGGGCGGACTCTGAAGCTTGAACTGTCGCTGGGGCCCCCGTTGCAACCAGCAGCAAGGGCTTGTGTGGCTGCCGGCCCAGCTCACCGTTTCCCCGTTTTGTGTCTGTCCAGATTCCGTGGGCTGTGTGGACCCCGAGGAGTGCGTCCGAGTCTGTGGGGCCCAGGTGGGCTGCTCCAACATCGCCTACCCCAAGCTGGTGATCGAACTCCTGCCCAGTGGTGAGCTGATCCAGAAGGGCTCTGTCTGGTTGGGCGGTGCGGGTCCTGGCTGCAGGTCTCGTCCGTTTCCATCGCCCCCAGAAACGCAACCCAGATCCTCCTCCGCCTTCCCCCCCCCCAAAAAAGGTTTATTTTTCCTTCCCTTGGAGGAAAAAGTGCAGAAGAGAGCGACCAAAACGATCACAGGGCAGGGGCACCTCCCTTTACGAGGACAGGCTGCAGCGTTTGGGGCTCTTCAGTCTAGAAAAAAAAGGCGCCTGACGGGGGACGCCATTGGAACGTACAAAATTAGGCTGGGGACGGAGAGAGTGGATAGAGGGGTATACTTTTTTCCTCTCCCACACAGCACCGGAACCAGCGGACAGCCACTGAAACTGCGGAACTGTTGGGAGGGTTAGAACAGGCAAAAGGAAACGTTTCTTCACCCAGGGTGTAGTTAGCCGGTGGAACTCCTTGCCACAGGATGTGGTGGCGGGGCCTGGCCGAGATGGCTTCAAAAAAGGATGGGACAGAGCGAGGGCTGCTCAGTCCTGCCTGAAAATGTGAAACGGCGCCTGAGGCCAGCGCTGGTGCGTGCATGTGTGTGTGTGTGCGTGTGAGACACCGTGATGGGTTTTCTCCCTCTAGGTCTGCGGGGATTGATGATTGCAGTAATGATGGCCGCCCTGATGTCCTCGTTGACCTCCATCTTCAACAGCAGCAGCACCCTCTTTACGATGGACATCTGGAAGAGGTTCCGACGGGAGGCCAGTGAGAGGGATCTGCTCCTGGTTGGAAGGTCCGTGGTGGTGGTGGGGAATAGAGTTCTCGGGCACGGGGAGAGAGGATACCAGCAACCCACCCTCCCACCCAGTGATGTCATGCAGGGGGAACGCGGGGGAACTCAGTTCCACTAGTTAAAATTAGGGCTGACTCCGCCCACTTCACTCGCCCTCCCCCCCTCCCAATTCCTCTGCAAAGAGCTTTTCTTCTTGGTTGGCTGGCACTCAGAGGGTTAAAGGGAGCGACTCCGGATTCCTAGGGGGGCGAAGGCAGTGATGTCATTCAGGGGGAACGGACCAGAACGGGCGTTCCGGATCCTAACGGGCTCCGTGGCTGGTTCCGGGTTCCCGACAAGTGCCAATCCGAAGTGAGTTCCTGTTCCTAGATCATTTGAATGACACCACTGGTCCCACCCCTTCTCTGAGCTGCAAGGAGCTCAAGCCTCTGTGGCTATAATGGTGATCGGGCAGCAGTGCTCCCCGCACCCACGTAGCACGTAGTTCAACTCTGGATGCACAGAGCCTAATCTGCGCTGTCGGTTTCGCCACCCACCCAAAATTACACGCATGCTGCCTCCTCGAAGAGCAGGGAACAGTAATTCAGGTGGAGCCGAAGCCTGGCCTGTCTCGCTGCTGCTAACTGATTGCAAGGCACTGACCTGTTTAAGCAATGAATTAGTATCGTCTTTGTATGGGTCTGCTATGCTAATATCCCGGAATGATTGGGCTGGCCCCTACTTAGAAGAGTCGGCATTCCTTGATGCCTGAAGATCTCTCTTGGGCGTTTCAGTGGAGACAAGCTGCCGGAATCTGGGGAGGGAGAACATCTCTGGGCAAGGAGAGGGGTCAGAGGTGTGTATGAAACAGCAGCAGGTGTGTGCTCTTCATAAGAGAGGAGGAGGAGCAGAGAGAGAGGGAGAGAGCACTGAATGGGTGGGTCACTGTGAGATGCAGGTTGCTAGAGGAGATGGGCCTTTGGTCTGATCCAGCAGGGCTCTGATGTTCTGATGTTCCTGTGTTTGGGGCACTTGTGTAGCTTCTGTGATGTCACAGCAGCTCATCCAATGGTGGGCTTGCAGGCAGCCGATTGTTTTAACAGCCAGCCTTCACGGTGTATATACGCGCCCACACACCCCTGTCTAAATTTGGACCTCTGCTTCATGCAGGGCTGTGACGTGACGCAGGCTGCGCGCCGAGTTGTAATGGATCGTGTCGCTAAGTAGCAATTTGGGGACACTCCCCAGAACAGTCCACCCAGCCGGTGGCGAACCCAGACACACCTGCCTTAATGGTTTTCTGCTTTTGTTTCTTCTGGGGATAATCGGTTTGCTTGATGTGCAAAGAGCGAGGTTTGTGGTGATGACATTCCCGTCAAGGCACAACTTTGCCACCCAAAGCTGTCTGCAAGAAAAGGCCTCCCAAGGAGCCAGCCCAATTCTCGGGCAATTTCACAATGCTGCATTTGGCTGTGCGGCAGCCACAAATCCATACCTTTAGTGGACTGCTGTTCGTTCTTTGGTTGAGAATTTTCCTGTGCAGGTAAACTGCTGCACTGCTTCCTGGGGAAGACCTCTAGGAACTCTAGACTTTATTTGAGTAATTGGGAGTCCCATTTGTGTCCCTATTTCTGGCTTTTAATTGACGGCAACCTTGTCCTCTCTCAATTCACCCATTTGTGAAACAGGGCGACTCCCTACTATTCCTGGGAGAGGTTTGTGAGGCGGCTTAATTAAAATGCTGAGGCATTGGGGGTGAAAGTGCTTTAATTAAGCGCATATTGTTGTGATGGAAGGTGGAGCCTCTCATGAGTTATTTGCAAGCATTTTATTTCCCCCACGGAAAAAGGAAGTCTCTGCAAGGCCACTGTCAGGCGGAAAAAAAACACACCATTATGCACAATTGAAGAACAAGCAGGGCATTGCAAGGAAGAGCTTGAACCATTCTGCATTTCCCAGTTCAGATTAATCAGTGTTCTTTTTTTTTTTTTAACCCTCTAGGACAACCTCTAAGAAGTGATTCAGGCCCAAATACTATCCAACTTTCTTCGCTGACAAATGTGCTACATCCTGCAGTTGGGAGGGGGGCAATCACAGTGGCCTCCTCAAGGGAAGGGAATGTTTGTCCCCTTACCTTGAAGATGCATTGCCCTTACCCTTATTAGAAGCAGTTAGAAGCAATTATTGTACTATGTCTGTCTGTCTGTCTGTCTGTCTGTCTGTCTGTCTGTCTGTCTGTCTGTCTGTCTGTCTATGTGACATTTGTTTTCCCGGTGAAAAAGAAACTCTGCATGTACTCAGAGGCACTCTGCTTTAGGTGCCACAATCATAATCCTAAAAGCTAGATTTGGCAGCTGGAGTTTCTCTTCCTTCCTACGTGTTTCTCTAAGCCCCAGGTTAACCTGTGGCCACATCAACGTGAATGATGGTAGTGCTGTCGATGGCTATGCTGGGACGCAACCGATTACCATGGGGAAGAGACATACGAAAGAAAGAAAAACAGAGTGTCTACGTGACTGTACAGGAAGCAGACCTCACTTTTCCCTTATAAGGATCTTATTTTCTTTGGCTAAGCCCCATCCGTTCCCTTCTCCGCAGCAGCTGGCCGGTTCTGAGTCCTTCCCTCTACATTTTCTATACAACGTTGCTTGCATAAGGCCAGAGCGATTACGGAACACAAACGGTGGCTGACAAACCGTGGAAAGGGCTTGGAAAGGGCTGAATGGGTGACTCATGCTGGGGTTTGATCGGCGATGGCAGATATTGGCAAGGATTAGTTTAAGATGGAGTCGCGTCTCTCTTGGGAGCTGAGGGGAAGAGCTCAGAACACGAGCCGGTTCCCTTCGAGATCTTTTTTTAGTTGAAGAAAAAGGAAACTAAGCTGCAATCCTAGCCTGGAGGGAGGCCGGCACAGTTAGGCCAGCCAAGTTTGGCCGGCACAAGGGACACCGTAAAGCACGTTTGGACCACTCTTGGAGTCAGGGAAGAGGGGCCACAAAGGTCTGGCGCTCGTCTGTAGGTCTGTAGGCTGTGAGTTCCATTCTCTGCTTTGTGGTGTGTGCCTTTGTTGGAAACGGTCCAAGAGGCCAGCAGACACCCAAATGGGTCGCAGTGAGAAGAGCAAGAGGAAGCATCTCTCCTTATATTTATTATATTTATTATTATTATTATTTTATTTATTTATTTATTTAATTTATATCCCGCCTTTCTGCCCCATAGGCACCCAAGGCGGCTTACAGCAATAAAATACAATAAAATCGCCATTTACGGTTAAAAAACAATAATTAAAAACAACATTAAAATGATTTAGAACAACCAGCCCCGTGGATCCTAAAATATAAAGAGTCTAAAAAAACCAGCCAGCCTGTCAACAATTAAAAGCTTGTTGAAATAAAAAGGTCTTCATCCCCCCGCCGAAATATTACCAATGTTTATGCAGTTATTCCGAAATCCAGACACCTTCCCGTCCCAAGCAGTCTGGATAAGGGGTACTCAGCCTGTGTACGCAAACGTTTTCTGAGATCCCGGGAAATTTCCAGCTCTCCCCTTTTGGCTCCTGGGCCCCCTTTTTTGATGGCGGGCCCAGCTACAACGTACCCCCTTCACCCCCGCTCAAGGGCCCTGATGAGACAGGGAAATGTAAGAGCCCCGGAAATTTTCAGGCCCCAACACTGGTGAGTTGTGAGAGTGCGGCAACGGACGCCTCCTCCGATTGCAAAGAATTTCCACGGCGTGTCGCTTCCCTGCGGAGTGGGATTGGCTGTCGGATGAGCTCACCCCTGTCCCAGGACCTGCCTTAACCCTGCGCAAGTTAAAAAAAAACAAAAACCTGGTTGAGCAATCCCTTTGCAATCAGAACTGCAATCACGCCTTTTGCTTTGGAGAGAGAGTCCTGCTAAGGCAAGGGGCAGGCGCCGTTCCTGACTCGCACGCATTGTTGCATCCTGAGGCTGCCGGGGATTTGATCCCGGAGTGGCGCAAGGCAGAGTTGCCACTGCCGTTGCCACCTCCTTTGATAGGGTGCCATCTAGGGGCGCCTTAAGGTGTCTGAACAGGGATGTGGCACAGTGGGTTAAACCCAGTGGTGTCATTCAAATGATTTAGGAACAGGAACTCACTTTTGATTGGCACTTGTCAGGAACCCGGAACCAGCCACGGAGCCCGTTAGGATCCAGAACGCCCGTTCTGGTCCGTCCCCCCTGAATGACATCACTGGTTAAACCGCTGCTGCTGGGCTTTCCGACTGGAAGGTTGGGAGTTCAAGACTGCGCACAGAGTGAGCTCCCCTTGCTTGTCCCAGCTCCTGCCAACCTAGCAGTTCGAAAGCACCTAAATGCAAGTAGATAAATAGGGACCACTTCGGTGGGAAGGGAACGGTGTTCCGTGTGCTACGGCGTAGAGTCATGCCGGCCACATGACCACGGAAGCTTGTCCTCGGACAAAATGCCAGCTCTACAGGCTTTGAAACGGAGATGAGCACTGCCCCCTACAGTCTGTCACGACTAGACCATTCGGTCGTGGGGAAACCTTTACCTTTAAGGTGTCTGATCTGGGTGTCCTGAAGGAAGGTGGGTAGCAGTTAGATTCATGCAGGGGTGGCGGTCTGACGGAAAACGAGGTAGGCTGCGTGAATGTACAGTAGGTCTGCCTAACTCAAGCAAGTGAGCCAGTCTGCATTTTTACTGTATAGTCTGCAGTTTGCTGAGGCTTTAAAAAAAAAAATCCCTACACTTTTCTTCCGCATCCTAATGCAGGGTCGTCACCGTTATTCTGGTGGCCGTCAGCGTGGTCTGGATTCCAATCCTGCAGAGCTCCAACAGCGGCCAGCTGTTCATCTACATCCAGTCCGTGACCAGCTGCCTCGCGCCCCCTGTCACGGCCGTCTTCTTGCTGGCGGTTTTCTGGAGGCGGGCCAACGAACAGGTGAAGCCCAGGTTGGGGGTGGGGGCAGGGCTCGCAGAGGACCCCTCTTCCCGCCTGCTTTCCTCACTTCAAACCAGGGATGGGGGTCAAGACCGATTCACACAAGCTATTTGGATGCTTGGTTGCTGAATCTTGGCGGCTGAGAACAGTGGCATACCCCAGGGCAGCAGCGCCTGGGGTGTGTGTGACGTCATGGCGTCGCACAAGATCACGACGTCACTTCCTGGCTCAGAGGGGGGCCAGTTTTCGTCTTCTGTTGAGCCGCGGCAGACCTCTGCCGTGGCTTGGCAAGAGATGGAAGTTGGCGGGGAAATTGTCGCGGTGGTGCTTCTCCTGCTGTTGCCTTAAAGAGTCCTCTTCTGTGATGTCATGCAGGGGGAACGCGGGGGAACTCAGTTCCACTTGTTAAAATTAGGGCTGACTCCGCCCACTTAACTCTCCCTCCTCCCCCCTCCTGATTCCTCTGCAAAGAGCTTTTCTTCTTGGTTGGCCGGCACTCAGAGGGTTAAAGGGAGCGACTCCGGATTCCTAGGGGGGCGACTTGTCAACTTCCCTGGCAATTTTGAATAACTCCACCTCGCCTAGCCGCGAAGACCAAGGAAAGGCTTTCGCCGCTCTCTCCCCAGTCCAGAGCGTTTCACTGGAGCTCTGGGTGTGAGGCTTCTCTGGGAGACTGTCCCCATCGCTATTGGAGCTGCAATTGGGGAGGGGGGAATTCTTCGCTTTCTGTTCTGTAGGCACCAGGCGCTGTACAGAACTGGCTGGCTCCACCCACTCGTCGCTGACGTCGTCGCTGGCTGGGAACCAGCCGCGGGTAGACCTGGGCTCTGCCAGCCTCCGGAGCCCAGGTCTACCCATAGGAACCAGCCTCGGGTAGACCTGGGCTCTGCCAGCCTCTGGCTTATGACGTCACTTCCGGTGGGCGGGTCCTGACACGTGCCAATCAAAAGTGAGTCCCTCTTCGTAAATCATTTAGATGACACCAGTGGTCCTCTTGTCTTTAACTGCAGGGCGCTTTCTGGAGCCTGATGCTAGGGCTGGCTGTGGGACTGAGCCGGATGGCCTTGGAGTTTGCCCACCCAGCGCCCCCCTGCGGCGCCCAGGATTGGCGCCCTTCTCTGGTCAAGGACGTCCACTATCTGCACTTTGCCGTCGTGCTTTGCCTGCTGACCGCAGCGGCGATGGTTGGGCTCAGCTTGCTGACCAGCCCCCCGGCAGAGTCTCAGGTGAGGAAGGACAGCTGGCTCAAAGAAACGGGCTCGTTCAACCACCCCAGAATCTCAAGCGCTTTGCAGCGTCTTGGACTCTTAACTGTTGTCAACTGCATTTGTTTGTTTATTGTTTTATATGCTGCTTGATAAGGGCATTCAAAGCGGCCTACAAAAGTCATTCAAATGTTTTCATTTAAAATCTCCTAAAATCAGTAGAATATCTAAAAAAAAATTCATTAAAAGTCAAGAGCAGGTAAGAACAGGCGCCTGAGGGGGGGACATGATTGAGACATACAAAATTATGCACGGAAGGGACAGAGTCGATAGAGGGATGTTCTTTTCCCTCGCTCAAAACACCAGAACCAGGGGGCATCCGCTAAAACTGAGGGTTGGGAGAGTTAAAACATAAAAGGAAGTACTTTTTTACCCAGCGGGTAGTTAATCTGTGGAACTCTTTGCCGCAGGAGGTGGTGATGGCATCTGGTCTTGATTGGACGGATTTCCAATCCCCAAGAGGGGATTGGACGGATTTTTGGAGGAAAGGTCCATCGTGGGCTATAGGCAATGATGGATTGTGCAACCTCCTTACAAAGGTGGTGGACTACTGGTACCGGGTGCAAGGGAGTGGCCACAGGATGCAAGCATCTTGTTGTCTCCTGCCTCCCTGGGGCACCTGGTGGGCCGCTGTGAGATGCAGGAAGCTGGACTAGATGGGCCTTTGGCCTGATCCAGCAGGGCTCTTCTTATGTTCTTATGTTAAGAGAAAACCAGCAGCGTGCGATTAAAAAAAAGGCAGACCCATTTCTATATATGACGTGCATCTGTAGACACCTCTCTCGGCGTGCAGAAAGTGGATGTATGATTTAGATTTTTTTATTTTTAATAGTTAAACAAAATTTATTAAAAAAAAAAAAAAAGACAGGCCCATACAAGGAAGAGCATAACACCCCCCCCCAAATATCCATATTAAGAAGTGCTAAGCTCAGAAGGCAAGTGTAAAAAGAAATGGCCTTAGGCCTGCCTACTGACCTGTAAGTGAGCTCCTTCTTTTTCTCCTTGTAAACAAACAAAACAGGCCAGCGTAGCGCAGAATTTCCCTTCGTGAAACCATCTGAAGGATGGTGCCCTCCCCACCCTTAGCTAGGGGAGGCTGGTTTTCTTTGGCACCAGGGCATTGGGAGGCATATTGGGACATGCCAGGCGGAATGCTTGCTTTGGCATGTGCCAGCCCACGAAGAAAAGGCTGCTTCTTACGTTCCCGGAAGGGTACAAAGGGCTGGATCGCTTATCTCCGGTGTACGAGCTGCACGGATGGGGAGGGGGGGGGCATTGGCGGAGAAGGGCAGCCTGCCTCTGTGCAATTCATTTCTAGCCGCGGAAACATGGTGGCCTCCATCCCTTGCCGTTGAAAATGGCGGCCTCCGTGCGTTCGAGTCGAATGGCCAGGCGCCATTTTGTCGTTGGTTTTTTAACCGAGCTCAAAACATGCTTCCTTTCCCCCTCTTTGCCCCTTTTTTTTTTGAATGTCAGATCAAGGGCGTGACTTGGTGGACTAGTAGTCTGGAGCGATGGCCTTCCCCGCCGCCACTCTCCGCTCCCAAATCCCTCTCCGGTCGTGACGTCTCCGGGGCCGAGAAATACGGTAGGGCTGATTTGGGCTTTGGTGCCATTTAGCTATTGTGGCCGTGAATTTGCCTCTTCTCAAACAATTCACGTCTCTCCTCACCCTTCACCCCCTCTCTCCTTCCTTGGCAGAATCCCGCGATGAGCTCCCACAGAGTTGCTTCTGCAACGGGGTGCCCTGTGGCCCCCCTTCCCTGGGTGCAGGGAGAGCTCCGGCAGAGGACCCTGGAGACAGGACCGAATCTCCCTTCTGGGCTCGTGTCTGTGGCATCAACGCCATTATCCTGCTCTGTGTCAATGTCTTTTTCTACGCTTATTTTGCTTGAGGTTCTCTTCTGTGAGTCGGACCCAGTGGTGTCATTCAGGGGGAATGGACCAGAACGGGCGTTCCGGATCCTAACGGGCTCCGTGGCTGGTTCCGGGTTCCCAACAAGTGCCAATCAAAAGCGAGTTCCTCTTCCTAAATCATTTGAATGACACCACTGGTCAGACCCCAGGGGCGAGAGGGGGGTGGGGGTGGAGGGAAAAAGAAAGAATTGGGACGCCAAAGGAAAGTGGAGAAGCCTTGCCTGATATTTGTGTTTTTTTTAAAAAATAATAATAATAATACATTTCAGCTACTGATGAAATGGCATTCGTTCGGAGTGGAATAGGAACGTTTGGATAGCACAGCCCCTACAGCTAGCACGACTTGAAGCTTAGTTTTGAAAATTGCGAGGACTAGAACTCCTGTGGAACTCCTTGCCACTGGAGGTTGTAATCTGGGTGACCTGGAGACTACTGGAAACCACAATACTGAGACGAGGCCTGCCTGCCACACAGTGTGCAGTGGGACAGAACTGAAAATATTATGAAGGACACACAATGAGGAAGTGAGATTTGCAAAGGGGGGCGCCCCCAGCACTCGTGAGCACAGCTGTGGAAACCACCCAGGGGTGGAAGGACAGCTTCTGTGGCTGGCGGAGCTCTCAGAACACAATCCTAACCTGGAGTTTGGCCGGTACAGTTATGTCGGCAGTTTGGTCGGCACAAGGGCCACCATAAAGTATGTTTGGACCGCTCTCGGAGTCAGGGAGGCCGGAACACAGACGGGCGCCATCCCCCCTGACTCCGAGAGTGGTCCAAACGCCACTCCCTTGTATCTGGCATTCTGAGGTAAAATTCTGAGGTAAATATGAGGTAAATAAAGCAAAGTTAGGCCAGCACTAGAGACACCATAAAATATCTTTGGACCACTCTCGGAGTCAGGGAGGCCGGAACACAGATGGGCGCCGTCCCCCCTGACTCCGAGAGTGGTCCAAACTCTGCTTCATGGTGTCCCTTGTGCCGGCCTAACTCCAGGTTACGATTGTGCTCTCAGAGGGTTGTTGGAGGGACGACGCTGAGATGCATTTGCAGGAATAGAAACAAAAGATTTTGCAGTTTTGTGTGAGCCTTGAGCTCACACCCCGGGTTGGACGAAAAATAGAACACAAGCAAAGGGAGATAAGGAACACAGCAGGCCATTTACTGGATTTCTGGTGGGTCGTGAAACTGACAAATTTGACAGCCGACAAAGGAAACGTATTGAGCCCTATGAAAAATGAACCGAGCCACGTGTGCACATTTACTCATAAGTAGGCATAAGTTTGCAGAAGTCCCCTCTCCGCACTGTGAACGAGGGGGATTGTGGGATATCTCACCAAGCTCCCAGGCTCCTTAGTGAACTAAAATTACACGGGTCCTTCAGGGAAAGCCATAATAGTATAAAACCGAAGCAAGTCTGCGGTGTAGGAGATCCCGGTCGCATTTAGCAGGGGTCGCTTCGGTTGTGAGGATTGTGCCTTCTGTTGCCACGGTTGAACCGCCAGCTAGCTCAGATCTCCAGACGCCAAGCGGGCACTCAGGTTACACTCTGATGCCAGATTGCTCAAGGGTTCAATTCGGTGTCCCTTCCGGGAGGGAAAAGCATCTAGGAGGAACAGCCTTTCTACTGATTTTGTGTGCCGTTTGTGGTCCATTTGGAAAGACTTGAGTGGGGTACCTCGAAGCAAGCCTCCAGCTTGGGGACTTGCCTGCCCAGGGTCATTTGTTTATGGGGAAAACGTAGTTCGGGGGAAAGACGCCGCTTTTCACCCCAATCTTCCCTCTCCACCAATTGGAGTCGGAACAGTCCAGGACCTCGATGACGTCCCCTCGGCGGAAGGCAAGGTGGGTTGTGCTGCCGGCGGAGAAGTCGAACTGAGCTTGAACGAACCTCGGCTTCTTGAGCTGTGGGGATAAAAGAAAAGGCAGAGAAAAACGCACCTGATCCTTTCTGGCAGCTCATCTTTCCCACGTTGCATGGAGTTGGATTGGACTGAGAACCTCTCAAGCAGAGGCTAGTTGAATAATGGCCATCGCTGCATCCTGTGGCAGGGAATTCCACAGGCTAATTCTGTGTCATGTGGTATTTTGGAGTGCAAACGGTGGACACACACAGGGCAAGGCCTTTTTGCTGGTGGCGCCCAGGCTATAGATGTCCTTGCCCAGCGAACGCCCCCTTACTCCTCCCACCTCAAGTTCAAACCTATTTAGATGCACCCGAACTGCAGGAATTTCGGGTCATGCTGCTGCTGTTGGCATTTTGCTGCTGTTTTATTTGTGGTGTTTCTATGTGAGTGTCTCATGAGCCGCTCGGAAGGGCCCATGTGGAGACAGGGAGGGGCACGATATGAACACCTCAGTGAGTAAATAACTTCTTCTGTTGCATTATTGCTCCTGCTCAAATAGGCTCTGCAGTTTGTTTGTTTTTAATACTGCAAACCTGTTTTACCAGAGGCAAAAACGGGGTGAGAGGAGACACCATCAGCAGTTTTTTTTTTTCCAGTTCTTGGGGGATTCCCTCATCCCATTTCCAGCCCAAGAAAACGAGGCAGCAGTTAAAGAATATTTTAAAAAAAGCCTTGCTGGATCAGGCCAAGGGCCCATCTTGTCCAGCTTCCTGCATCTCACAGTGGCCCACCAGATGCCTCAGGAAGCACACAAGACAACAAGATGCCTGCATCCTGTGGCCACTCCCTTGCACCTGGCATTTTGAGGTAAATTTCTGAGGTGAATATGAGGTAAATAAAAGAGAATTTGCCATCCTGTCTGTGGGGAGAGAGCTATAATAACGTGCAACTAAGTCTGGGCCTTAAGAACATAAGAAGAGCCCCGCTGGATCAGGCCAAAGGCCCATCTAGTCCAGCTTCCTGCATCTCACAGTGGCCCACCAGATGCCTCAGGCGGCTACCATAGGAATTGGAAAAGACACTTTTGGGAGGACGAACTGTATGCAAACATGGGGAAGGTCTAGTTGGGAAGTCCTCCTCTCACCTCTTGCCTGCCGGCGTGATCTCTGAGGAACACCTGCTGCTTCCTGGCGATGGATTTCATCCGGTAGAAATCCACCAGCTCATTGATGGAGTTGAACTTCTCCTCCCAGAGGTAGTACCTGCTGCTCTTCTCCCTCAGCACCCTGAAGTGGAGCACGACCTTCCCATAGCTGTGGAATGATGTTCAGAGTGACGTTAGCAAAGGCAGCACCTGGGGCAGGAGATGCTGGTGTTGGTGGCTGCCTGGCTGGCTGGCTGGCGACGCCACCACACACTTGAGCTGGCCCCCGGAAACACAGTCTGAAGACGGCGCATAGAGAATGTCGTTAAGAGGAGGGCCTTGCGGGGGGGACGACGACAGACCCTCTCTAGGACACAAAATTGAGACAGCCACTGAACTGGCAGCGCTTTGTGACGGTCGGAGGAGACCAAAACAGACACAGGGATGTTCTTTTCCCTCCCTCAAAACACCAGAACCAGGGGGCGTCCGCTCAAACTGAGGGTTGGGAGAGTTAAAACAGATAAAAGGAAGTACTTTTTTTACTCAGCGGGCAGTTAATCTGTGGAACTCTCTGCCACAGGAGGTGGTGATGGCATCTGGTCTTGATGCCTTTAAGAGGGGATTGGATGGATTTCTGGAGGAAAGGTCCATCGTGGGCTACAGGCCATGATGGGTTGTGCAACCTCCTTACAAAGGTTACAAAGGCTACAGGTACCGGGTGCAAGGGAGTGGCCACAGGATGCAAGCATCTTGTTGTCTCGTGCCTCCCTGGGGCACCTGGTGGGCCGCTGTGAGTTACAGGAAGCTGGACTAGGTGGGCCTTTGGCCTGATCCAGCACTGGGGCTCTTCTTATGTTCTTATGTTCTTACAGGTGACGACACGCTCAGCCCAAAGAGATGCCTCCTCCCAACCTGTGCTCGGATGCCCTGCAGGTGAAAACAACACCCCACCACCGCAGCCTTATAAAACCCAGGAAGCACCAGGTTGTCTTTTAAGTGGGGCACAGGAGGCAGTTTTACGAGCTGCCGTTTCTCCCCGCCTGGCGAACGGCGTCTAATTTTTTAATTTGCCCCATTAAACGGAGGCGACTGGGTGGAGGAGCAGGAGGAGGACGTCATTGTGGCGCCGATGCTGCGATGATGCCCGCGTGGGCCAACGTCCTGCCACCAGCGGGATCCGAACAAGCCCTGGACGGGGTTTGTGGCTTCTTTGGGAGACACGCCCAGCAGCCCTGGTGCCTCGGTCGAACTGGGGATGGCGGAGCAGTCGGCCTGGCCCGTTTCCGGGGACCGGGCTGTGTGAGCCCAGCTGGGAGAGGCAGCTGGAGCCTGCCTGCGCATTTCTGACATTCCCCGTAGACGCAAGCAATTAATCTGAAGCAGGGCTCCCCGGTGCCTGAAGCAGCACGTGAAACAGACGACGGTGTGCTACCCTTTGGCCAAACTCTATTCTATTTTTTTTTCCCTAAGGGCTGTTTTTCCAGCATGTAATTAATCTGTGGAACTCCTTGCCACAGGATGTGGTGATGGCGTCTGGCCTGGATGCCTTTGGAAAAAGTGCATCGCAGGGTACAAGCCACGATGGATATGTGCAATCTCCTGGTTCAGGGCTGCCTCGGGATGCCAGGTGCAAGGGAGTGGCAGCAGGCGTCTTATTGTCCGCTGTGCTCTCTGAGGCATCTGGTGGGCTGCTGTGAGATGCAGGAAGCTGGACTAGATGGGAACCTTGGCCTGATCCAGTGGGGATATTTCTGATGTTCTCTAGAGGTAGTCTCTTAGGGGTAAAGTCTTGCTCCGTTCTGTGAAGATTCAGCTGAGAATGGTTCTCAGCATCGGCCAGCTATATTTCTCCAGCTCTGCAGAGAAAGCACGAAACACCCTTCTCTGATGATGAACGTTTTAAATGCATGTGTCTTTAAGGCTCCACGAACCGACTCAGCTCGCCTCACGCCTTTTGCCAAGGTAAACACACGTACACGTTGGACAAATTTTAATCTAGTGTGAGAAAAGCTAGAGGGCAGACTTCTGCAAGGCCTCTCCCTCTCGCAACGCCCCAACCAGCTAATTGCTGATGAGGTGGATTTGGCTCTGTTTCTTCCTCCTGCCCCCAGTGGGCCCGAGGCCGCAGTCCTCGGCACGCTTGTAGCAAAACCGGAGCACTTTTGAGCGTTCCCGTATATTAAAAGGAAGAAAAAAAAACTTCACCGCAAGCAGAAAGCCAGCAGGAAGATGGATAGTCCAGAAGCTGTCTTGTAATGTGCATGCTTTCTTCATACGGGGAGCAGTAACAATTCCCCCCCACCTTGTTCTGAAGCTGTCTTCCAGACATCTGATGGCGGGCGGGAGAAGGGCATTGCCGTGGCAGAGTTTATTAGCTCCTGTTTTCTTGGCTGTTGGCTCCCCCAGGCCTGTTCTTCAGAAGGTGCTGCCCCTGGCAGGAAAGGCTTGCTGTCAGGTTGGCATGCCAGGGTGTGCCTCCTCCCCGCTCCCCTCCGTGTGTGCTAGGGTATCAGTTCAAACTTGAATCTGGACTCTGCCCTGCCCTGCCCTGCCCTGCCTGGCATCGTAGGGATGCACTCAGCACCTCAAAGTGCACCATGGGCTCAGCCCAAAGCATGGCACATTGGCGGAAGGCTCCCAAAATGGGCTGGTGAGCTAGTAAAATTAGAAATATCCCCTCCTATGAAGCGCTTTTGCACAAGTTGCATGGAAATGAACATGCAAGAGGACAAGCAGGCATCCTCGGTATGATCAAGGGGGCCTTGCGCATGGCTTTGTTTCCCCCTGTGACACGTGAAAGTGTGGCTGCAATCCTGTGGAAGCTTGGATTTCCGTCTAAAACAGCAGAGGTCTTGCAAAGGAAACAGCAGAGGTCTTGCAAAGGCTTGCTGCGTCCTTGTGCCGCTCAGGTTTTGCAAAGCTGCTCCCCGCAGTTTATCACCTAGAAATGCATCCCCATTTCAGGTCAAAGAGAAGGGCCGGGCAGCACTTAAATGGAGCATAATTCTTCCCATCATGGATTGAAGGGGGGGGGGTGAACAAAATTCCTTTGGGCCAGTGTAGCATTTCAACCAGGCTGCCCAGAAGTTTATGGACATGCTCTTGCGGCAGCAGAAGAGTTTGTTGACAAGTCGGTGCATCCTTCCAGAAAAACCGCATGCTTTAAATATTTTCATGCCTTTGTCTGGGGCTTTCTGGAGATAACCGCACCTTTTGGGTGACTACTGGGCTTGGAGATAAGGCGCCTCGGGCTGGCAGGTATAGCAGAGGGAGATCAGATCGCTAGAGCAGCAAACATTCCTTCTACCCAGCGAAAGATCTGTTTTTGGAAGCTTCTCAACACAGCAGGGAATGAGAGCCTCTGGGCAAACTTCATCCAAAACGTTTTTGCACAGTGGGGTGAAGGAGGATGAGGCAAGCGCTCTGGAAACGGCGAGCTCCAAATTTTGGGCAGGCCAAAGGTCAGGTGGTACAGCCCCATCAGAACAGCAGCACCAGATTCTTCCGAAAGGGGAGACCAGCTCTTTGCAGCAACAACTCCTATAGACTATATCTGGTGCCATTACAGTAAAACAATAAGTTGAATGGTTCTTGCTGTGTGCAGAGAGCGCCCTCTAGTGTTCTCCGGGATGGATTGTGGCAGCACCCCTAACGTCAGTGAGATTTAGAGGCTTCAACCTTCCCAGCAAGGCACAACTGAGTAGAGATCAAGGGATAGAGATAAGAACATAAGAAGAGCCCCGCTGGATCAGGCCAAAGGCCCATCTAGTGCAGCTTCCTGTATCTCACAGCGGCCCACCAGGTGCCCCAGGGAGGCATGAGACAACAAGATGCTTGCATCCTGTGGCCACTCCCTTGCACCCGGTACCAGTAGCCCACCACCTTTGTAAGGAGGTCTGTTTTAACTCTCCCAACCCTCAGTTCTAGCGGATGCCCCCTGGTTCTGGTGTTTTGAGAGGGGGAAAAGAACATCCCTCTATCGACTCTGTCCCTTCCGTGCATAATTTTGTATGTCTCAATCATGTCCCCGCTCAGGCGCCTTTTTTCTAGGCTGAAGAGCCCCAAACGCTGCAGTCTTTCTTCATAAGGGAGGTGCCCCAGCCCCGTAATCATTTTCGTCGCTCTCTTCTGCACCTTTTCCAGCTCCACTATGTCCTTTTTGAGGTGCGGCGACCAGGACTAGATCTGCAGAATCTCCTCATTCATTCATTCATTCATTCATTCATTCATTCATTCATTCATTCATTCATTGAGGATGGTGCACGTCTCCCAAAAGCCCCGATATCCATGACACCCGAAAGGCCTTACTTCACAGAAATGGAGAAGTCTCCGGGGCTGCTCTCACTCTCCCGGATGAGGAAGGCTCCTCGGAACTGCCGCTTTAAAAGAATTCTTTCTGCCTCCTGCCTGGAAATCTTGCCAGAATACCACCTGGGTGAGAGACAGAGAGAGCCAGGGCATGGCATCAGGAAGAGGGTTGCCAACAGGCAGGGGACAAGACTGGCCTGGCCTGGTTGCTGTTAAAGGAGTAAGAATAATGGCGTGAGAGCAAGTCTTGGTAGCTCTAATCAGCAGGAGACAGAGATACCTTGTTGGGCCAGAGAGCTCCAGAGTAAAACAGAGAATACGGATGGAACCTTAGACAAGAGCAGTGGGTCACAGACTATGGGTCTGTGGCCCACCAGTGGCCCACAACCCAATTTATGGTGGTCCACGAAACCTCAGAAGCAGTGCACCCACATATGCTTGTCAATGACATATGCACCCACTACGCACCACTACGCAAGTACCGGTTCCTAGAAGTTGAGCTGGCCCCGCCCACTCGAAGCTGGCCCCTGCTAGTTAACCAGGGAACAATTGAAGCAAAATATGTATAGACACATCTCTAGAAAGGAAAGCAACAGAAGTTAAATCAACACTAACCACCAGCTGAAGTTATTACAAACATGATCACACCCATGGCCACAATCATGACCTCACTTCCGGCTTATGACGTCACTTCCGGTGGGTGGACCCCGACAAGTGCCAATCAAAAGTGAGTACCTGTTCCTAAATCATTTGGATGACACCACCGCTCAGAAGCGACTTACGGGTGCGGCTTCATCTTGATGTAATTCCTGGGGACGAACCCTTCGGTTCCGAAGAGCTCTGCTTTGTACCAGTTCTGGTCGTCTTCCATGTTCAACACCTGAAAGCGCCCCAAAGGGGGAAGAAAGGAAGAAAGAAACCGCCGTTAGTCTCCAGCCGAGAGGAGCGGGGGGGGGGGCATGGAAACAGACAGGGACGGGGGAGATGGGATGAAGCCTCACCTGCCACCCCCACATTGGTAAAAGGATATAGTGGAGATTATTGCTCCCCCCCCTCTGGACTTGGTCTACCTTGCAAGGCTGTGGTACAGGACTACCGAGTCATTCGATATGGAACACTGAGAATTATGTAGCACAAAAGTGAAACAATTCCCGATGATTAATTAGGTTCAGTCCACACACGTAAATGTCCGTGTTTACCTTCTGTGGTGACGATGGGTCTCTCACCGAGAAACTGGTGCTGGGGTGAGGATGTGCAGATGCGGTGGGGGCCTTTGGGACTGACTTAATTATCTGTTGCATTTTATGTGGTTGTGTTGTGTGTCGTCGTCCCCCCCCCCCCGGTCAACCGGGATCGCTCTTGTATTTGTGACTAGTTTCTTCTTGCCCTTTTAAAGAGTAGCTTCACTTGCAGAACCCAGCGGGTGAGCCCAGCTTTTCAGGACATGGAACATAATCGTCAGCTAATGGCTGTGGCTAATGGCTCCCATCACTTCCTGGCAAATAGAAGGGGAAGAAATGGAAGCAGTGACAGACTTTATCTTCCTGGGCTCCAAGATCACCGCAGAGGGTGACTGCAGCCATGAAATTAAAAGACGTTTACTTCTTGGGAGGAAAGCTATGGCGAACCTAGACAACTTAATAAAAAGCCGAGACATCACCCTGCCAACAAAGGTTCGCCTAGTCAAAGCGATGGTTTTCCCAGTAGCAATGTATGGATGTGAGAGCTGGACCATAGGGAAGGCAGAGCGCCGAAGAATAGATGCTTTTGAATTATGGTGTTAGAGAAGACTCTTGAGAGTCCCCTGGACTGCAAGGAGATCCAGTCGGTCAGTCCTCCAGGAAGTCAAACCTGATGGCTCCCTGGAAGGACAGATCCTGAAGCTGAAGCTCAAGTACTTTGGCCACCTCATGAGAAGAGAGGACTCTTTAGAAAAGACCCTCATGCTGGGAAAGATGGAAGGCAAAAGGAGAAGGGGGCGGCAGAGGATGAGATGGTTAGAGAGTGTCACCGAAGCAATGAACGTGAAATTGGGTGAACTCCGGAAGCTAGTGGAGGACAGGGAGGCCTGGCGTGCTGTGGTCCATGGGGTCGCGAAGAGTCGGACACGACTTAGCGACTGAACAACAACTGAACAAATGGCTGTGTTAAGGGCAGAGGAGCTGGGGTGATGAAAAAAGCTGGCAACCCTTGGCCCTCCGCCTTGACAAGCATTTTGCTGGTAAATGAAGAAATGATAATGTTTCGTTTAATGGTAGGGAATAAGGGTTAAGATGACCAGGGGGCACTTGTACGAAGACGCAAAGATGCTTTGGGGCTTTTCGTTCTTGCGCTAGCAGAGGACGTGTCCTGTGCCTTTCCGGCTGAGCCCCCTCCTCCTCGCACACGCCCTCCCGCGTCATGGGGAAGTGGTGCTGTCAATAGTGAAAACAGGATCTGAGATGTCTCTGGGGGCCAGCTGGGGGCCGGGGGCTCTGCTGCCGGAGAATTCCCAGGAGGGTGAGTGGAGGTGTGCTGGTCGGAGAAGATGGAGGCGGGCAAGCAAGTAAGCAAGCAAGCAGCACCAAGCCAGAGTGTGGCTGCAGAAGCCATGTGCCAGCTTCCATGTAGCACAGGGTTCCTCGGCAGGCAGCCTGGGAAAATGTCAGGGTGAGCTAAATAAAAAACAGCAGAGGGGGGAGCCACAGGATTGTAACATCTGCTCAAACTGAGGGTTGGGAGAGTTAAAACAGATAGAAGGAAGTACTTTTTTACCCAGTGGGTGGTTAATCCGTGGAACTCTCTGCCACAGGAGGTGGTGATGGCATCTGGTCTTGATGCCTTTAAGAGGGGATAGGACGGATTTCTGGAGGAAAGGTCCATCGTGGGCTATAGGCAGTGATGGGTTGTGCAACCTCCTTACAAAGGTGGTGGGCTACTGGTAGCGGGTGCAAGGGAGTGGCAACAGGATGCAAGCGTCTTGTTGTCTCTTGCCTCCCTGGGGCACTTGGTGGGCCGCTGTGAGATACAGGAAGCTGGACTAGATGGGCCTTGGGCCTGATCCAGCAGGGCTCTTCTTATGTTCTTCTGTTCTTAACCGTTGAGGCCAGGGCCTGGGGAAGAGACTGTAGCTGGATCTCGGGGGCAGAGCCCCTCCTTGCATGCAGGATGCCCTGCGTTCCAAGCCCCTGAGCATATCCAGGTAAGGCTTGGAAGACCCTCCTGTCTGCCCCTCTCTGAGATCCAGGAGAGTCTTGGCATTCTGGGGGTGGGGGAGGCCTTCTGTGACCCGACTCGAGGGACTGGAACACCTGAGTAGATAAAAACCCTGCTCGGCTCGAGGGACTCCTTGAGGCCCGTCTTTAAGCTGGTTTCCTTGAAGCCACCCCCCCACCCCCTTCAGTGCAGGAGGAGATGTACCTTCAGTGTGTCTCCTTTCTTGAAGGACAATTCATCCTTTTCGTCGGCCTGGAAGTTGTACAAACCCACAGCCTCCATCCTCAGGCTGGTCTTCCTCCGGGGAAGGGTTCGAACGGCGCAACCCGCACACCGTCACTGCTCAACCTTGCTGGCGTCTGCGGACGGGAACGAGGGTGGCCGTCGGGAAGGCAGGTTGCCGTGACGGGTTTTCTCTTGAGGAGCGCAGAGTCTGTCGGACTTCTCCGACTCGCAGTTAACGCTGAGCCTTGGTTTCCTGCCTCTCAGGGGAGGCCCGGAGATGGTTCAGTGAGAAGGAGTGGCGATTTTAAAAAATCCAAGTGTGAAAATGAGACAGGAAACTGATTTGAATATGGTTTCTTGTGGGGCAGGGTAATGGAACCTGCCGTGAGTGAACGCTGACTTTTGACACAGAGGGGGCTTTTTCTTTGCTCCCCATGAGACCCCGTTGCCAACTTTTTTTACCAGCCCTTGCTCCTGAGCATTTAGCAGCAAACTGAACTGTAAACATGAGCAAGTCATCATCATCATCATCATCATACATGTATTTATATACCGCCTTTCTTAAGATCACCAGATTTCTCTAATGACTGTAACTCAAGGCAGTTTACATAGGCAGACTTTTATTCACAAACCCGAAGGTTTTTACCATTTACAGAAACGTTCTATCTTTCCAGAACAACACTCATACAGATCTTTCTTTCTGGATTTAGCCTTCTTTCTTAGCCACCCGTCTGTCTTCTGCTGGCTGATAAGAGGCTTCCCTGCTCCCACCAGAGACGCAGCTGACTTCAGCACACTCCTCCTCCCACGAGGCAGCTGGAACTCAGCTTCTAATCAGCCGCAGTTTGCAAGGTCTGCGGCTCACAGAGACTTCCGGTAGTCTCGAGCTCATGACCTTCAGATCTTCAGCTGTTATCTTCGGGCAAACGGAGGCATTAACCCTCTCGGCTAAATCTTCTGCCCAAGATAAGGCTCATCTCTGTGTTGCAAAGGGCACTGCAAGCTAATTTCTGCAGTTGGAGCTGTTCTAGGCAACAGAGCAGGCTGGGTTGCTTTTTTCTGGTCATTGGCAAATTTTGGTGGGCTCTCACTGCCCTTTAAAAGGAAAAAAAAGTTCTTATTTAAACAAAACCAAAGCACAGGAGCCGTCCCCTATTCTGGTGCAGCCTGCTGGAGAAGAATGCATGAATTGGGAAATCCCCAATTTACATTAAGGGTGCAATCCTAACCTGGAGTTAGGCTGGCATAGTTAGGCCAGCAAAGTTTGGTCGGCACCAGGGAGACCGTAAAGCATGTTTGGACCACCTTTGGCATCAGGGAGGATGGTGCACGTCTGTGTGCTGGCTTTTCTGACTCTGTAAAGGTAAAGGTTTCCCCATGACCGAATGGTCCAGTCATGACCGACTGTAGGGGGCGGTGCTCATCTCCGTTTCAAAGCCTGTAGAGCCGGCATTTTTGTCCGATCATGTGGCCAGCATGACTCTATGCCGTAGTGCACGGAACGCCGTTACCTTCCCACCGAAGTGGTCCCTGTTTATCTACTTGCATTTTTTTAGGTGCTTTCGAACTGCTAGGTTGGCAGGAGCTGGGACAAGCAACGGGAGCTCACTCTGTCCCGCAGTCTCGAACTCCCAACCTTCCGGTCGGAAAGCCCAGCAGCAGTGGATTAACTCGCTGCGCCACCACGTCCCTTTCTGACTCTGAGAGTGGTCCAAACATACTTTCCGATGTCACTCTGCTGGCCTAACTGTGCCAGCCTAACGCCAGGTTAGGATTGCACCCTCAGTCTGGGACAAAGTGTAACCATTGTATAGAAGAGGGAATTTGGGCAGGTGCAGCTCATCATGGAAGGGTTTAAAAAGCTGTGCCTGCCCAAATTCCCTCTCCTATACAACGGTTAACGGAAGAGGCACTCTGCCCCAGTTTGTATCTGGCAACTCTAACCATAGTAAAAGCAGAGGCTTTTCCCAGCTGGTAGAATGAAACTTATTTTTGTATCGTTCCAATAGTGTCGTTTTAAAAAATGGGTCCCAGTGCTAAAAGGTTTGGGAACTGCTGCCGACTGTTAACTCATCCCCCAGAATTTTTGTGCAGTGTAGCGGCACTACCTGGTTTGGACACACGGGGGCAGGCATTCCCCATACCTTCCACCACTTGGTGCTTTTACAAGGGAAATTCCAAGCTGAACACACCTGCAGATCTTCCCAGGTAGACCTCTCTTGTTCACAGCTTCTTGAAACCAACAGTGGAAATGCTTCTCTCGTTGGGTTTCACTGGCCCGTGCTCTCTGCACATGGAAGGGTTGCAAAAGCTGCACCTGCCCACATATTCCCTCTTCTATACAATAATTCAAGGTAGAGGCACTCTGTCCTAGTTTATATTTGGTAATCCAAGGGAAGGTCACGTCATACTCTGCTGTGTGGCTGTTTCAGTTTGCTGAGAGCCTGCCGGAGGTTTGTGCATTTCACAGCTACACACTAACCCCCCTTGTGTGTGTTTGTGTGTGTGTGTGTGTGTGTGTGTGTGTGTGTTTGGGGGGGGGGGCTTGACTTCTGAGGAGGAATGATTTCCCTAGTGATCCTGATTTAGAATTCTGCATATAGATTTCTGTATGCAGATTTTATGCTCCTACTGTTTTATCTTTGCCTTAGTAGATTTTTTTTTAAAAAAAATCTGTTTCATGTAACATTATGAATTGTTTTTATTGTTTTTAGGGTGTGTAATCCTAACCTGGAGTGAGGCCAGCAACGTTTGGCCGGCACAAGGGACACCATAAAGTATGTTTGGACCCCTCTCGGAGTCAGAGAAGCCAGAACACAATGTGCACCATCCTTCCTGACTCCGAGAGGGCTCCAAACGTGCTTTATGGTGGCCTCGGTGCCGGCCAAACTTTGCCAGTACACCACTTCCAGCCTTGGAAAAGTGGCTTATACATATTTTAAATAAGTAAGCAAGCAGCGAGGGTGGGGGGATGTCAATGGGAATCCAGACCTTTCTCCCCCATGTCCAGCTGGTCTCTGATTCTAGCAAGGCCCTCGTCCCAGTGCTACCCTATTTTTGGGAGGTACCCATCACTGCATTGGGACAAAATTTAGATTTAGCAGAAGATTTAGCCGAGAGGGTTAATGCCTCCGTCTGCCCGAAGATAACAGCTGAAGATCCGAAGGTCGTGAGCTCGAGACTACCGGAAGTCTCTGTGAGCGGCAGACCTTGCAAACTGCGGCTGATTAAAAGCTGAGTTCCAGCTGCCTCGTGGGAGGAGGAGTGTGCTGAAGTCAGCTGTGTCTCTGGTGGGAGCAGGGAAGCCTCTTATCAGCCAGCAGAAGACAGACGGGTGGCTAAGAAAGAAGGCTAAATCCAGACAGAAAGATCTGTATGAGTGTTGTTCTGGAAAGATAGAACATTTCTGTAAATGGTAAAAACCTTCAGGTTTATGAATAAAAGTCTGCCTATGTAAACCGCCTTGAGTTACAGTCATTAGAGAAATCTAGTGATCTTAAGAAAGGCGGTATATAAATTCATTTAAAAAAATAATATTCACAGCCAGCTTTTTGTGAGCCGCAGTCGCAGGGCCAAGATCCTCATATTCAGGCTGCCAGCTGAGCAAGACTAGACTGATTGGCTCGTCCCTGCAGCGCACGGCGCAGAAAATCAACAGGTGCGATCAACATTTTATGGCCTTTGTTTTATAGCCCAGAGATAAACATTATCGCTTCGGAACAGGCCCTTGCAATAACAATAAAATAGCAGCGCAGAGGCTTGAAAGCACCTTTGCAAAGCTTTACTTCTGTGCTCTGGGATTAGCTTCCCGACTGGTATCTGATCAGCACCTGGTTATCCTGCCCGAGAGGGCTGGTTGCTCAAACGAACGTGGAAAAGGAAAGGCAAAAAAACAGCTCCAGTGATGATCTCACTTGCAAAATGCAACGTCTCTCTCGTGTATGGAAAATGAGCTAAAGAGCAGGGGGGAGACTGGCCTGCCGTGCATTGTGTAAATGGATCGGAAAGGAGTCGTGGAGCCTTGTCCCGGCGATGGTGACATCCAGCCCTCCCCCGGGAGCCCCTCCCTCTCTCCCTCCCCTTTTACTGCAGCCCATCAGCTTAATGGAAGGCTCTGAGGTCATAACGAACAGGCCTCCCTCTCAATTAGCACCATTAGCTTGGGTCTGGTACACACAGACAGGGACCTGCTACAGGCACAGGCTATCCCCAGATCCTGGCCGTGGGGGGAGGAAGAGGTCCCAGGACAGCTCGGGGAAAGCGATGTTGGCTGCAGTCAGTTCCCGGACAAGAGGCGGCATCGGCCACACTCAGCTGAACAAGGATGTGGACAAAACTGGTCTGACAGCGGGACGGCCGGTGCACTGGGTAGGTGAGCCACCTTCTCCCACCCACTCTGCAAAGCCCTCTCATCAGAGCTGTTTTGCTGTCCTGGTCGACATTAAGGCACACACCCCTTGCGTTGCATGCAAGGGGTGTGTCTGTGAAAGAGGAATTGTGTTGGGAGAGTTTTGCCAACGGGAGCTCTTGCAGCGTCTCTCTCTCTCTCTCTCTCTCTCTCTGCACCTTCTAGCTGGGGAAAAGATTGACCCGATGAATAATTGCATCTCACGCAGCTGCTCCCGTTGCAGAAACTCTGCCAGGGAAAAGTTGGCAGCTTGTCGAAGAGAACACATGCCCTCAGTCTCTCTGCCAGCCAAAGATCTTCAGCACCCAGAGGAGAGGGAAAAAAACAAGCCAGGCGTTCCCTTCTTAGGAGCTTGGAAGGGTCATTTGCTCTTCCAGGCAAGGGTGGGTCATGGCTGAAAAAATGTCCACAAGGCCAGCAGACACCCACATGGGTCACCGTGAGAAGAGCAAGAGGAAGCATTTCCCTTTGTGTTTATCCAATTATTCCAAAATCCAGACACCTTCCCGCCCCCGGCAGTCCGGATAACGGATACTCAACCTGTACATACTGTACACTTAGAGTTACAACCTTGGAGTACTGTACAAGTGTACAACCTGTACCCTTGCAGCAGTGATGTCATGCAGGGGGTACGCGGGGGTACGCGAGTACCGGTTTCTAGGATTACAGCTGGCCCCGCCCATTCGCCCGTCCACTCGTCGACTCCGCCCCCTGCAACGTTTGAATTTCCTGCACGTTTGAGTTGCCTGCACATTCTCAGAGCCAGGCAGGCAGCGAGCGGAGCCTTGCCTTGCCTTGCCACTGAAAAATGAGCTGCTCTGGGGTTTTGGGACTGTTGGGTCACTTTAACATGATGCCAGGCCTCCTTCACATGTTCTGTGGGTGCTGTGGAATACTGTTGCAACTGTGGGGTCAGTTTAAAATTGCCTGAGGCCTCAAAAAGGGCTTTTTTTCATATCGCTTCCTGCCACGACACCACTTCTGGCTAATGACGTCACTTCCGGTGGGCGGGTCCTGATACGTGCCAATCAAAAGTGAGTACCTGTTCTTAAATCATTTAGATGACACCACTGCCTTGCAGCAAAACAGAATTGGATTTGGGGCTCAAACTCCTTGAAGCTGAGTTCTGCTGCTGCTTCAAACATTGGTGCACTCCTTTGCCTTTTGCCTGGCTGTGTTAAATTAGTGGCTCACAAAGGTCTCCTTTGTTTGTGCTTCTCCTGATTTTCGCACAATGCTAATTCAGTTGGGTCTAAAACGGAGCACGTGTCCGGCCATTTGCAATTTGGCAAGTTCCATATAGGAGGCAGGTGATATTTTAAGCACGGCGAGGGGGTGGGGAGTGCATTAAAGACTGCAGTAGAATCTGGCTGGCCACCATCTTTGGCTCTCTGTCTGCAGTCTACTCCATCAGGGAAAGGCATCATGGGAAATTCTTTTGCCCCATCCAGTGCATGGACCGAGCAGGCTGGTTCCTCGGATGTAGCCAATCGCGATGTGTTAGCAACAAGTGCCGTCCAATCGGAGAGCCGATCCTTGCACCTTGAAACCTGCCTGGAGCTGCGTGTGCAAACCCCAGGCTGCCGCAGTCGGACAGAGCCACGTGCCCACGCTCAGAAGTATGCGCATCCCAGGAAGCAGAGGCAGAATGCATAATGAGATGCCAAAGTCGTGCTCTGGCGGCTTCTGAAAAAGCTCCGGGACTCCAGCTGTTGATCTTTGGAGGGAATGCGTGATCAGGCTGGCTGAGGAAACGGGAAATGGCTTCGTCCAGTGGGTGCTTTGGGGAGAGGTCTAAAGTGGGCCTGATGCACACCATCTCTGGCTAAGAATGCCCCCTATTTTCTGGAGTTCCCCTTGACAATCGCTGTCTTTGTTTTGCTTTTGGGGGAGGATTTGGGGATGCCAAAGGCCAACTACTCCAGCTTCCTGCATCTCACAGCGGCCCACCAGATGCCTCAGGAAATACACAAGACATGTGCATCTCGTTGCCACTCCCCTGCATCTGGCACTCCGAGGTAGCTTACCTCTAAGGCAGCACTATCCTAACTTGGAATTAGGTCAGCACAAGTTAGGCCAGCACAAGTTTGGCTGGCACAAGGGCCTCTGTAAAGTATGTTTGGACCACTCTCCGAGTCAGAGAGGCCAGCACACAGACGTGTACCATCCTCTCTGACTCCAAGAGAGGTCCAAACATGCTTTACAGTGGTCCTGGTGCCAGCCAAACTTTGCCGGCCTAATTTATGCCGGCCTAACTACAGGTTGTATAGGGACATGGTGGCGCAGCAGGTTAAACTGCTGCTGCTGGGCTTTCCGACCGGAAGGTTGTGAGTTCAAGTCTGTGCGACGGAGTGAGCTCCTGTCGCTTGTCCCAGCTCCTGCCAACCTAGCAGTTCGAAAGCACCTAAATGCAGGTAGATAAATAGGTACCACTTCGGTGGGAAGGGAACGGCGTTCCGTGCGCTACGGCGTAGAGTCATGCTGGCCACATGACCACGGAAGCTTTTCCTTGGACAAAACACCGGCTGTAAAGGCTTAGAAACGGGGATTAGCACCGCCCCCTACAGTCAGTCACGACTATAGGCCAGTCGGTCGTGGGGAAACCTTTACCTTTACCTCCAGGTTAGGATTGTGCTCTGAATGCATTTTGAGTTGTGGCAGCTTTTTTGATAATGGGAACAGCGAGATCCATGGTGAAATGAGACGTTCCATTAAGCATGCAAACAGAGAAATGATTGCAGTCAGTTTACTAAAACAGCTTTTCCGAAAGCCAGTCTAAGCTTCAGAATTCAACACAGCATCTGACAGGTTATAGGAGAGGCTTCCAGAGGCTAAGGTCAATCACGGCAGAGAGTTCGATATAACAGGTTTCTTTTGCTGCTATAAATAGATGGTTCTGGTGAGGGGTGGATCATATATATGATCTCTGTGTCTGACCCTCCTGGAATATTTCAGCAAACAGATGGGATGTGTTGCTGCAAATTGCAGCGTAAAGATGTAGCATTTATAGAGAAGCTTTCTGCGTGCCTGCTGTATGGTTTTGAGTGGAGCAGTTGGTACAGGCAGATGTTGTGAGAAGGGATAATCTTTGCAGCTTGGCCTGAGATCAACAACCATGGGAGGAGTAGCTCTGTGTGTGGAGGAATAGCTCTGAGAGACAGAGAGAGGTTAAATAGTGTTGGTGTGGCTGTATATGTTTGTTTAGTATTGTCAGCGGGGAGTCGGCAAAAGAGCTTGGCAAAGGAAGTCTGGGTGGAGCAGAAGACACTCTAGCCCGCTTTTCTTCTCTCCTCCACACTTCCTGTTCTGCCCTACCCCCCCTCTTCCTTTTCCGGGCGAGGGAGTGCTTGCAAGGATGCGGCCCGCTCTTGGAGGGTGCCAATTAGAGCAAACTCTTACCAGGTGTTAATTAGGTACCCATGAAGGGCAATGCCATTGGGATGACATCGAGTAAACAACCGGCTTCTTGAATGCCTCCCGGCAGGCCGGGGGTGGAGACTTGCTTCCTGTGTGGTGGTGGTGGTGATGATGATGATGCACAGGTAACCAGTGCCACCTCTGCAGGGGGATGGGAGGCAGGCATCCTGGATTAAAATGCACGATGGAGGAGCAGTCACAGGAGGCCCAGGAGCTTGCTTAGCCGACCAGCAGTCATTGATTTATTAAGCGGTTGCATTTGTCAAGCCTGCGCCTTTTCTCCCCTTCCAACCCACTCCATGCGCAGGAGTGTCCCTCTGTTCTCCGGCAGGCCAGGGAGAAGATGGGCCCTGCCAGCACCACCAGAGGGAGAGGAGATTGATTCCCCGGCACGTCTTTCTCCCTCTCTGTGCCGGTGACCTCCCTGCGAGGAATCGCACCACTTAAGGGCACAATCAGTGATGTCATGCAGGGGGAACGCGGGGGAACTCAGTTCCACTTGTTAAAATCAGGGCTGACTCCGCCCACTTCACTCTCCCCGCTCCCCCCTCCCAATTCCTCTGCAAAGAGCTCTTCTTCTTGGTTGGCCGGCACTCAGAGGGTTAAAGGGAGCGACTCCGGATTCCTAGGGGGGCGAAGGCAGTGATGTCGTTCAGGGGGAACGGACCAGAATGGGCGTTCCGGATCCTAACGGGCTCCGTGGCTGGTTCCGGGTTCCCGACAAGTCACTAGTCAATCAATCACTAGTATTTATATACCGCTTTTCAACACAAAGTTCACAAAGCGGTTTACAGGCAAATAATAACATTAAAGTTAAGTGCCAATCAAAAGTGAGTTCCTGTTCCTAAACCATTGAATGACACCACTGGGCACAATCCCAACCTGGAGTTAGGCCAGCAAGGTTTGGCCGGCACAAGGGACACCGTAAAGCACGTTTGGACCACTCTTGGAGTCAGGGAGGATGGCGC
>JAJKFI010000103.1:1115953-1127514 GCA_029204185.1 Lerista edwardsae | reverse complement strand
CGGTGTCTGTCTCCCTGCCTGTGTCGGTGGGGGGGGGGTCGCTCTGAATAAGGGAGGAAGGGAGGGGGTCGTGCCTGGGAGGGCTGGTGGTGAGGGTACCTGGGGAGCCTGCTTGGGCATGAGGATAGAAGGTGGGGGGGCGTCTGTGGGGCTGGGGGCTGCTTGGAAAAAAAGGGGAAGCTGGGGGGCTCGTTGCATGTGTTAAATGGGGGTCCTGCAAGAGTGGGGTGGGTGGGAGTCATGCACGGGGGTCTGGGGGGCTTGCTTGGGCCGGAGGAGTGCTGCTGCTGCTGGTGGTGGTGGGGCATGTGCGTTTGTGGGAGGGAGGGAGGGAGGGAGGGGGCTAGCTGCTCTGAATAAAGGGGTGGGGTCCCACAAGGGGTGCGTGTGAGGCCAAGTGGAGAGGATCTGGGGCGGGGGCTTGCTTCGTAACGGGAAAGTGGTGGGTCGGTTGTGTGTCCCTCTGGGGCTGCGATGTTTGGGGCTGCCTGCTCAGAATGAAGGGGGCGAGCTGGAGGGTTGCCGCGTGTGTTAAATGGGGGGTCTGCAAGGGGTGTGGGTGGGTGGGTGGGGGTCATGCCTGGGGGTGGGGCCTGGTGGACAGGGTTGCACGGGGGCTTGCTTGGGCAAGAGGAGCGGAAGTGTGTGTGTCCCTGTTGGGCTGGGAGGGTGTCTGGAAAAGAAAGGTGTTAGATGGGGGTCCTGGAAGAGGGGGTCGGGGGGGGGGCCTTGCCGGGGGGGGGGGGGGGCTGCTTCTGAAGGCGAGTGTTGGGCGAGTAGCGTCTGCCTCTGCTGGAACGGCCTCGCCTGGGGTTGGGGCAGGAAAACAGTAAAGAAAGATTTGCCCAGCGGGTCACCACTTGGCCCGGGAGACAGAGGAGGGGGGAGGCAGAAGAAGAAGCGTCACACCTGGGTCACACCTGGGCTTTGTCCTGAGTGGTGGCCACGAGAAATGCCCCTCGGGACTCCAGCACAGAACCGGTCGCTTGAATCCAGATTTAAAAGCAGCAGTAGCAGCCTTGCGTCCTCCCCAACACCGACGCACCATCTCTTGCCCGTGTGTGTGTGTGTGGACTTTCGAAAGGGACACACAAACGTGCGTCTTCCAAATGTTGTTTTCCGTCTTGACGCGGTTCTTGCGATTTGACGTGGAGGGGCAGCAACAACGAAGAGGGGAGATTTGGGGATTGAGGCAAAAGGTGTTGGCGCTTCACTGCTTGGCAGTCTGGAGGGTGACCGGTGGCGGATGATCCGGGCTGCAGGGTCTTGGAGGTGCCTGACGGGTGTCACGGAAAATGCTTTGGGTGTGCCTGGAACGCACATAACAACCTGTTGACGATTCAGGGAAGCGGTTTGCTGCTGGATAAGGGGTTGGAGTGAGGTTAAGGGTTTGCTTGGATGTCTGGGGCTTGAGGCGGGTGGAAAGAGGTTTTCCGCCAATTTCTGAGGGCTGGGAATATTTGGGTGCTTTGTCGAGAGGGTTGCGCCGTCTGGGGAAGACTAAGCGTGTGTGTGACTGGCACATGTGTACGCCCGGGCCTTTGGTTTGCATCTGGAATGTCGACAGCCAGGGCGTGTTTGTGAGTGTGCGTGCAAGGAGCTGTTTTGTGTTTCTCCGAGAGAGAGCCAGCCTGTGTGTGTGAGTCCCAGGGCAGGGCTGGAAATTAACACCTGCATATTCCAGCTTGCCTTTGTTTCCATGCGACGGAGAGCAACAGTTATCTCCCATCATGGCAGCGAAGGCTTCTCGCCGATTCCTCCCTCCCAGCGCCGCTTGTCCTGGCCGTGCCAAAACAGTTAATAGCAACAAAATATCGTTGCTCCACTTCTGTCTAGCCTAGATTTTGACTGAGACTCGTCGGAGGAGGAAAATGTCCTTAAATCTCTCCTCTGACGTTCTTCCTCTGCCGTCTTCTGTTGCATTCTGCACAACTCGCCAAACCAAATGCCTTTTAACCACTCCCCTCTGGAATTTATATTGCATACTTATTCTCCCATCTTAATTTCCTTTTTAAAAAAAGTTTATAAATGTCTGCTTCGTTTGAGACACTTTTAAAAATAACATCTGGAAGGCAAAGGGACAATGTTAAAATTGTTATTCCCTAAAATAACGCAGAGTGTTGTGATTTGTTTTCCGGTTACAAAGCACAACCCTCCACTGTTCCAGTGTCAGAAAAAGTTGCTGACTATGATGAAATTCTAATTTTTGTGTCAGTTTTAGTTACATGTACACTTGATATTAACTATTCTGGCACTGTCAGTTTTCTGTAAAACTAAAATCGATTACATTTTAGGTGGTTCTTTAAGGAAAATGGTGCTGATTTGAATATTGCAGTAAAAATATTTATGAATATGAAAAGTTAATAGTAATTTGGCTTTGAAAGGATATGGCAAGCCATAAAATGTAGGATTATTTCAAGTACAATATCCTGGATACTGTACGATTATTTTGTGAGTGTCTTGTGGAACCTTGTTCCCTTTTTTTGTTGTTGTTCAGTGAATGAAATGGACATTCGTATATCATTTTATGGTAAACTTACAGAACTTACCTGAAAGGGATTTCTAACAGGAATGGGATGTGCTTTACGACACGTTTGCGACAGCCCCCGGCCGACCCAAGCGACAAGCTTTGGCCCAAGAGCGCAATTGACATGTTCTCCCATGACCTTTAATTCCTTCGGAGCTCAACAGATGTCTGGCGTGCCGTTTTCACACAGAACAGCCCTGCCGTATGACGAGGATCAAAGTGCACCACCCAAAACAGACGGATTTTTCGAGTCCTGACACGTAGCTACGCACATCTTGAGGCGTGTGCGGCTCTTTAGATCAACACAGTACAGTATACGTTGTGTTTGTTGGTGTCGCCCAACGGGGTAGGATTCTGTAGCCAGCTGGCAAGCTGGATGGAGTGGAGGAGGTGGCCGGGACTTCCTGTGCTTGGAGACGTTCTGTGCCTTGTGTTGAAGTCGTTTTTCCCGATTGATGTCGGGAGACCATTGCAAATAATTCCCTCGCTCCCGTTGCTAAATGGCACAGAGTCTGTGGTGGGTTTAGGGCCTTGGGGAGGGCCACCCAATAGCCGTGGGGCACACGCAGTGATGGGTGCATTCAGAGCCACACTGTGGCTTTTGTGCTGCCGCCTGCAAGGTGAGAGCTTCTCTGTTTTCCAGCCACTTAACCCCCCCCCCCGTGCTCTGCGTAGGTCACGGGGCTCCGTTCCAACAGGTGAGCCCGGAAACCTCTACGCCTGCGTTGATTGTGGGGCCTGTGTCGGGCCTTGCTTGAGGCGTTCTGCTGCTTCAGCCAAATTGCCATTCCACTTCTTGCTTCTTTCCGCTTGTGATGCGTTCCAGGGAGCTCTGGAGGTGCCTTGGAAAGTTCCCAGGCATTCCTCAACGAGGAGCTCAGTCGCAGCAGGCAAACCTCAAGGCCGGTGGCTTTTCAGAGTCTGCTGCGCTCACCTGTCGCTTGAATGTTCCGCAGGTCCCTCATTTCACAGCCCAGTGTTGGGTTCAAAGCTTCTAGTTTGGCTTTTGGCAAAACCCCCTTGGAAGGTCATTGCTCAGAAGAGCAATGTCCCTTGCACGGTGCAATGTCATCCCTTCTGAAGTGCTATGGGGCCGATTTAGGGGTATTCCATTCACAGAAAAGTTATGCCCGTGTCATTCGGGCTCTGTTGAAACACTGGTTCACCTTCTCTTTTATTGCCCACTACACCTTAGAATTAGAGACCGACTCTTAACTCCTCTTTTGTGCTCTTTTGATTCAAGGGAAGACTCTGAGCGTCTGAAGTACCTTTTTGCAGAAAATGACCAGGACTTTGTTAATCAATTGGCAGCGTATATAGCTCAGATTGTAAAAGTTAATTTACTCAGACGTAAATCCGAGAATTTTGGTATTATTTGAAGTATATATGGGAATTATAGTTTTAGTTGTATTCAATCAATCAATCAATCACTAGTATTTATATACCGCTTTTCAACACAAAGTTCACAAAGCGGTTTACAGGCAAATAATAACGTTAAAGCTAAATGGCTCCCTGTCCCAAAAGGGCTCACAGTCTAAAAGAATGCAGAACACCCCCAGCAACAGCCACTAGAAAAGACACTGTGCAGGGGTGAAGAGGGACAATTGCTCTCCCCCTGCTGAATATAAGAGGACACCACTTGAAAAAGTGCCTCTTGCCCACTTAGCAGGGGTTAACTTAACTATGTGTGTATTATTAACTTAATAATTAACTTAATGTATTAACTTAACTATGTGTGTATTATTGTTCTGTATGCCAATTAAAGATTTTTGATGGATTGATTGATTGGAAGGTCATTGTGCGGACCCCCAGTCTCCACCCCCTTGCCAGGCAAAGGGGCCTGGTCATGCCGCCCTCATCTGTAGAAGCCCTGCTCGATGGCACTAGTGCCCCGGGCCTGGCGCAAGGCATCTGTTGGCCACTGCAGAGTGCAGCTCTGTGAGTCCTCTCTGCAGAAACCAAGAGTCGCAAATAAAGGGTTGCCTTTTGGAAGTGGGATGGGCAGGAACCCCCTGGCAAGATGCAGGCATTCCTTTTTGGAGTAAGCAAGCGCCTTAGCTTTGCCTCCTCAACGGTAACCGAACCCTGTTTAGGAGAGTGGTGATGGGTGGGGGGGGGGCAGAGGCAGATCTAAGGCAGATCTAAAGCTCTAAGTGTTGCAAGGAGCCTTACCCTGTCATGTAAATCCCTCCTCTCCCTTGCTGCTGTAGCCAGTAAGCAACGCCAAGATGTTGCTGTTCCCTGTGAGGATTGGCTAAAACGGTGCAGGAGAGGAGTGGTTTCCACTGCAAGGTGAGGCTTCTTGCAACACTTAGAGCTTTGCCCTTCCTTAGATCTGCCTCTGGGGGGGGGGTGAATCTGTGGCAAGAAGCAGAGCGGGTCGTGCTCCTCTGTCAGATTCCAGTCCCAAACAGGCTTGTTCTTCAGTAAATCCCAGGGGAGTAATCAAGCCCTGCAAAGAATGTGTGTGCAGGGTATTGGCCTTCAGAGGCGGCTTAGTGGGTTTCGGTGGCCGATTGTCTCACAGTTTCTATAGCTTTTGTAACCACCTGTGGGAAGCTCCTGCGCTCTTTAAAGCCACCTGGATGGCTGCCTCTAGTCCGGCATGCCGTTCGGCTTCCAATACTCTTCTTTACCTTTCACCTCCCCGTCGAGCCTTCTTAAAATGGGGTGAGCATTTTAAAGAATTCTTGCTGCATTGCACTCGCTCCGTTTAGCAGCTGATGGAAACGTTGGTCTTCTGGATCCAGCGCAGCAGCCCCTGATTTTCGTGTCGAGAAAATCATAGGCGTGTGTTGCGGAAGGCCTTTATTTTTATGACATTGCTATGGTTTACGTGGTCTGTTACTTCCTCGGCCGTATCTCGGGCGGCTAATTTTTGAGGTGGGGAAGGTCGCGGAACGGCTTCTGTGGGCTGTTGTGATTCATGGAAAATAAGGCGGAGGTGTTGACTGGCCTGAGTCGTTCCACAACTGGACAGAAACACTTTGCATGAGAGCCAGCGTACGGCTGTTGTGTGCTGAACGTTGAGTGCTTTGCCGTGTGTGTGTGTGTGTGTGTGTGTTTTGGAGGGGGCTTGTTGCATTGAAGGGGTAAAAGAGAAGCGCAGTGCTGGGCAAATCAAATTGATCAGCCTTCTTGCTTGGAGATATTGGGTAACAGAGTCCCTGTAAAGCCATTGTAGTTTTGGACTTGCCTATCAGTCTTTTGCCAAGGAACAGCAGAAGTTTCTTTTGCTTGCCGTGAAGTCTTGACGTTAGTTCGTAGCTTCGTGTCTGTCTTGTGTCTACCTTAAGGTCTTGGGTCCTCATTCAGTTCGTGGTGGTGTTTGGAATACCGACGGGGTTCTGCTTGAGGTGCTTTCACTGTTGAGGTGACCAAGAATGCCTTCTGTGTGTTGTGGTTCAGGCACAAGGGCCAAATTAAAGCGGCAAATGGCAGAAATCCCTCCCGGCTGTGCTGGCTGCTTCCTCTGAGTAATACAGAAAGTGCACCGAAGACGTTTTTGCTCAAGAAAGTTCAGGTGGTTCTTTCTCAGAATCTCTTTTGCCAAGTGACCCTTTTTTCTTCTTCTGTGAATGCCGCCCTCTGATTTCTGTGATAACCATTTCCACGCACTCATGTAAATAGTGTGAGAGACGAAAATGGCCCAGGTGTTTGCTGCTTCAGGGGCTGTGCGTGTCTCTTGTTTCCAATCCCTTCGGTTAGCAGACAGGTGGACTCTCACTCTGCCAAGATCCACTTTCAGTGTTGCCACATCGTGTGGGAGAAAAGACCCACTTGCTTATTCGGAGTGGGTCCTCGATTTGCGGCTGACCCTGTTCCTACGCCTCCCTGAACCGGTCTCCCTCGACTCGCGCTCATTTCAGGGAAGAAACGTTTTGCAAATAGCTGCATCTCGAAACGGGCCAGATGCGCCGATGGCTCTGAGAAGCAGGGCAAAGGTTTGTTTTGTTCCGTGGGCAGCGCTGAGTAATGTGGAGCGTATTTTTTGTTGCTGACGTTGTGAAACGTTTTGCTGCCCTTTATGAAAGAGTTCCATTTTTTTGCGGCTTAATCGTTTTTGGAAGTTGGGCCTCTTGGGACCGGCTGACCACGGGTGGGAGTTTTCCACTGGAGCAGGCCAGGCCAGGCTGGGGTTCGTCACTGCTTGCTGGGGGAGCTGCCCTGGGGGCTCAGGCCCACGTGAACAGCAGCTCTGGCATTCCCGGGGCCTCAGCCGCTGCCCTGAAATTCCCACCATTTTGAGTTTGTAGACGTCAAAGAGCGCACTGGGGTCCTGCGTCTAGAAAGTGCACAAGTGCTGCCGTCCGGATTTCCAAAAACAGTTTTGAGCAGGCAGGCTGGAACATGAGCCACGGGATGCGTTTTGAAGTGTTGTCTGGTAGAGTTTCCATCGTCGGCCGTTCTTTCCAGGTTTATAATAATAATAATAATAATAATAATAATAATAATAATAATACATGTATTTATATACCGCCTTTCTTAAGATCACTAGATTTCTCTAATGGCTGTAGCTCAAGGCGGTTTACACAGGCAGACTTTTATTCACAAACCCGAAGGTTTTTACAATTTACAGAAATGTTCTATCTTTCAAGAACTACACTCCTACAGATCTTTCTTTCTGGATTTAGCCTTCTTTCTTAGCCACCCATCTGTCTTCTGCTGGCTGATAAGAGGCTTCCCTGCTCCCACCAGAGACGCAGCTGGCTTCAGCGCACTCCTCCTCCCACGAGGCAGCTGGAACTCAGCTTCTAATCAGCCGCAGTTTGCAAGGTCTGCCGCTCACAGAGACTTCGGTAGTCTGGAGCTCACGACCTTCAGATCTTCAGCTGTTATCTTCGGGCAAACGGAGGCATTAACCCTCTTGGCTAAATCTTCTGTTTACTGTTCAGATGTTGGCAGCTGCCTTGTGGAATTGGTACAGTTTGGGATATAAATCGTAGACTAAAGCTCCTCCTAGGCTGCCTTGTCGCGTTGTGGCCGTTGCTCTTCCAACCCGAGCACCTGTTGAGTAGGGACGGGTTTGCTTCTTGCCTGTCAACCATTGACCCACCAGGCTCCGTACCTGCACTTCCGGTCTGCAAAACCCAAGCCCCCCCTCCCTTTCCCAGTGACCAGTGCACTGGGCTTTCCGCCTAGAGATGCCGGGGTCTAGGGTGGGCCCACTCAGGGCCACAGGAGAACCGTGGCCAGTGGCAGCCTGCAGCGGAATCCTGTCACTCACTCCAGGGCGTGCCTCCCTTTAGCCTCTCCTGCGCTGGTGCTCTTGACGGCACTTGGGGTCTCGCAGAGAAGCTCGCTTGCTGGCAATGGGAAGCGTCCCCTGGCTTGGCGCTTTTGGCTCTTTGGCGGGGGGGGGGCGCGCTGGGAGAGGACCGGTGTTCAGGCTTCAGAGGAGCAGCCCCGACCCTCCCTCCCCCCCCAGTCCTGAGCTGAGCCTCCCTTCCCAAACCCCAGTTTGACCCCTTCCCTCGAACAACTCTGGGTTCAAATGGCCTGCGTGAGAGCGAGCGGGAATGTGGGGGGCCGTCCCACTGCTCCATGCTGTTCTATTCACATGAATGGCTGCCTTTCCTTGGCGGCGCAGGAGGCCCAATGTGTGTGCTTGCATGTGGCCTTTCTGTGCATTGTGTGGGCCTTCCCAGCTCCCTTTAACGCGCTCTTTCTCTGCGGCATTACAAAGTACAGCTGTACTGTTCCCTTTCCTGTTTTGGTTTTGGAGACAACCCTTTGAATTTTTCTTTCTTTCCGTCCTTCCTTCCTAACGCACAATGCAATTGGCACCCAATGCACCAATGCACCTAACGCACAAGGCAACTGGTACCAATGGTATTGTCTTGCACAATGCAACTGGTACCCAAAAGTGATTAGTTCTTCCACTGAAGTACTTGTGACTCAGGGCCTAATTAACTGCTGCATGCTTGTGTGTGCCGTGAAAGCACAATACAACAACCTGCTCCTTCGCTGTGAAGGAGGATGGGGAAGGGGCTGTTTGGAGCAGAGGAGAAGCCGCCGCCGATGGGGTGGGGGGTAAGGCGGCTTAAGCTCTCCTGATGCCCTTGTGGCAGATTGCAGGCTTTTAACGTGTGTGGTTCCCGGTGACCTTTTAGTCAGGTCTGCAGCCCTGTGCGCTCGCCTCAATCCGTGGGGCTGCAGTCCTGTGCGCACCTACCTGGGAGTAAGCCCCACTGAGCAAAACAGGGCTTGCCCTTGAGTAGCTATGCCTAGGATTGGTGCTGTGTTAGTTCAAAGTAAACCTGCAGGATCAGGTCGTACAAAACCTCCTGTGTCAATTGAAGCTTGAAGACCTGTCCGAAGGGGTGTTGGGGTCGGGATGGGAAATATTCCCATCCCGAATATTCAAATATGCGGGATGGGATGTGCAGAAACGTTCAGTGCCGTTTGCTTTCGCTTGTCCCTGGAGTGATTTTTTTTTTTAATTCTCCTGTGGGTATTTAAACGCCTCTCATTAGCTGCTGGAGTGCGAGGGCTTTCCTGCAGTTCAGCAAATTATAAAGCATTATATTTGCTTTTTTTATCTTCCCGGGGAGCATTAAAATGCAAATCTGTTCCTGGCCTGCACTTTAAGTGACTGCTGTGTGCAAGGTGTTTTCAGAACGTGTGTCCTTCACGTTAACCCCCTCCCCCTGGGCCCAGGTTGTGTGTTTTTTTAATTGCTGCGCACGGGGTTAGTTGTGCCTCCCTCCCAGCTGCGCAAGGCCTTGCTTTTGTGTGCTTCATTTACTGCACCGTGCAGGGCGTGAGCTGCCCTCACAGATGAGTGCGAGCGTTAGCCAGCCTGCAAAATGTGCCTGCCTGCTTTGGCTGGACTCGCGTGGCTCGACAGGCTGCCCAACCGGAAGGATTCATGGCTTGACTCCCGTGCCGGGAAGCCAGGCTGTTGGTGCGGACAGGTGGGCAGCCCTTGGGGAGATCCGTACGCGGCTCCTGAAAGCCTCACTCTGGCATCCCAACTTCACGTTTGATTTGCAGGTGTGCTGTGGGAGCCTTCACTAAAAAAAACCCCACATAAGAACATAAGAAGAGCCCTGCTGGATCAGGCCAAAGGCCCATCTAGTCCAGCTTCCTGCATCTCACAGCGGCCCACCAGGTGCCCCAGGGAGGCATGAGGCAACAAGATGCTTGCATCCTGTTGCCACTCCCTTGCCACAGGAGGTGGTGATGGCATCTGGTCTGGATGCCTTTAAGAGGGGACTGGACGGATTTCTGGAGGAAAGGTGCATCGTGGGCTATAGGCAATGATGGGTTGTGCAACCTCCTTACAAAGCTGGTGGGCTACTGGTACCGGGTGCAAGGGAGTGGCCACAGGATGCAAGCGTCTTGTTGTCTCGTGCCTCCCTGGGGCACCTGGTGGGCCGCTGTGAGATACAGGAAGCTGGACTAGATGGGCCTTTGGCCTGATCCAGCAGGGCTCTTCTTATGTTCTTATCAGTGCTTAAACAAGAGTAAGGGACCTCTCCAGGCGCTTCTTGACTTTCTCTGCCCAGATGCCCTCTGACCCCTTAGGAGCATAATTGCAGACTTGTGCGTAGCGTATAGCTGTAAGTCTGGTGCAGAGGTGTTTAACCTGTGTGACCACTCCCGTTCCGTGCAGGAATACTAGAAGCAGCAATTAAGGCATTTCGTATCTCCATTTCGGGACGCTGCGACTCGTCGGATCGGTGCTCGCCCTCCGCCTCCAGTATGGCTTCTGGCTTCAAGCTGTAGAATGTGCCGTGGGGGTGAATAGTGAAAATATTTGGAAAGTTCTCAGTGGGTTCGTAGTGGAGTTAAGAGTACTGCACCTTCCCAGTTTTCTGCGTACAGAATGGGTGGAGAGGAGCAGGACGAGGCTCTTGTGCTGGTGGTGAGGTCAGAGAAAGAGCCTGCCCTGTGAACCTTGTGTTGGGGGAATGGGCAGCCAAATGGCAGATGCGTTTCAACATAGACAAATGTAAAATGATGCACATTGGGGCAAAAAACCAAAACTTCACCTATAGGCTAATGGGTTCTGAGCTGTCTGTGACAGCTCAGGAGAGAGATCTTGGGGTGCTGGTGGACAATTCAATGAAGGTGTCGACCCAGTGTGCGGCAGCAATTAAGAAGGCCAATTCCATGCTTGGGGTCATTAAAAAAGGGGTTGAGAATAAAACAGCCAATATTATCATGCCATTGTACAAGTCGATGGTAAGGCCGCACCTGGAATATTGTGTCCAGTTCTGGTCGCCGCATCTCAAAAAGGACATCATGGAGCTGGAAAAGGTGCAGAAGAGAGCGACGAAAATGATTACGGGGCTGGGGCACCTCCCTTATGAAGAAAGACTGCAGCATTTGGGGCTCTTCAGTCTAGAAAAAAGGCGCCTGAGGGGGGACATGATTGAGACATACAAAATTATGCACGGAAGGGATAGAGTCGATAAAGGGATGTTCTTTTCCCTCTCTCACAACACCAGAACCAGGGGACATCCGCTAAAACTGAGGGTTGGGAGAGTTAAAACAGATAAAAGGAAGTACTTTTTTCACCCAGCGGGTAGTTAATCTGTGGAACTCTTTGCCACAGGAGCTGGTGATGGCATCTGGTCTGGATGCCTTTAAGAGGGGATTGGATGGATTTCTGGAGGAAAGGTCCATCGTGGGCTATGGATTGTGCAACCTCCTTACAAAGGTGTTGGGCTACTGGTACTGGGTGCAAGGGAGTGGCAACAGGATGCAAGCGTCTTGGGTCTCGTGCCTCCCTGGGGCACCTGGTGGGCCGCTGTGAGATACAGGAAGCTGGACTAGATGGGCCTTTGGCCTGATCCAGCATAGGGGCTCTTCTTATGTTCTTATGTTCTTAACCTGGTGCTCCAGGAACCTCGGCTGACCGCAGAGATCATTTCAGCGGCAGGAACCAGCCGCACGTTGGTCACAGGGAGAGGGGGAGAGAGCGCTCTTCTTGAGCAAATGTGCTGACAGGCCGCTGCATGCGAGTTCTGGTTGCGCGGCCCGGGTGCGTGCTCGCTCCCTCTGTTGGTTTTATTCCCCCCCCCCC
>JAJKFI010000103.1:1089665-1106903 GCA_029204185.1 Lerista edwardsae | reverse complement strand
TAATAATAATAATAATAATAATAATAATAATAATAATAATAATAATACTTGGATTTATATACCACCTTTCTTAGGTCACCAGATTTCTCTGATGACTATAACTCAAGGCGGTTTACATGGGCAGACTTTATTCAGAAACTCGAAGGTTTTTACAATTCATACAGAAATGTTCTATCTTTCAAGAACGACACACATACAGATGGGTCTTTCTGGATTTAGTCCTTCTTTCTGGCCACCCGTTTGTCTTCTTGCTGGCTGATAAGCGGCTTCCCTGCTCCCACCAGAGAAGCAGCTGAACTTTGGCACAACTCCCCCTCACACGAGGCAGCCGAAGCTCAGCTGTTAATCAGTCGCACTTAACGAGGTCTGCCGCTCACAGAGACTTCCGGCTGTCCCGGACTGGCGACCTTTAGATCTTCAGCTCTTATCTTCAGGCAAACGGAGGCATTAACCCTCTCGACTAAATCTTCAAGGTAACTTCTGAAAGTGACCGACGGGGGGCTTTGCTTGGAATCGTCCGCTTGAGTGACCCACTGAACGCTGCGGGACAGCAGTGGGCATCGTGAAAACATCCCTTGCCAGCTTGGGGGAGGGTTGGTTCTGGGTCTGGGGCACACCGATTCTCCCCCACCCAGTGATGTCATGCAGGGGGTACGCGGGGGTACGCGAGTACCGGTTTCTAGGATTACGGCTGGCCCCGCCCGTTTGCCCGCCCACTCGTCGACTCCGCCCCCTGCAACGTTTGAATTTCCTGCATGTTCTCAGAGCCAGGCAGGCAGGCAGGCAGCAAGCGGAGCCTTGCCTTGCCTTGCCACTGAAAAATGAGTTGCTCTGGGGTTTTAACATGATGCCAGGCCTCCTTCACATGTTCTGGGGGTGCTGTGAAATACTGTTGCAACTGTTGGGTCAGTTTAAAATCATCCGAGGCCTCAAAAAGGGCTTTTTTCATGTCCCTTCCTGCCACGACCTCACTTCCGGCTTATGACGTCACTTCCGGTGGGCAGGTCCCGACACGTGCCAATCAAAAGTGAGTACCTGTTGTTAAATCATTTAGATGACACCACTGCCCCCACCCCTTGTTGGTTCTGGAGAAGATATAGAAAGGAGGGCAGCCAGGCCAACTAAGGGGCTGGAACATTCCTCCTGTAGGAGGGACAGCTAGAGCAGAAGTCTTCAAAGCCCAGCGCCCACTGAATATTGGCTGAATAACCAAGTGTTAGCCTCACCCCTGCCGATAAAACAAACCAGGTTTCTGAATGCGGACTTCTCAGCATTGCTGTAAAATGATTTCAGTGAGGAAATAGCATCATTTTTGCACACGAGTAAACAAACAGTAACAAACTGGGTTTCCACAATGGACTGGGGAGGCAGTGGGCTGCACATGACTTGCCTCTGCGCACCATAAAACTGTTTTTTTTCCCCTGGCCTGTGAAAATGTGGCCTTTTCATACTGAAAAGTTTGGGGATCCCTGAGCTGGAGCACTGGGGGCTTTTTCTACCTCAACAGACGACTATACCCTACAGGAACAGGCTGGCTGAGGAGCTTTTCAAAACAAAGTGTGGTTTAGAGGAAGTGGGTAGAGGGAAGATTCCCTTACTCCCTTGTAACACTAGGAGTCCACCAGTATTAGGAGTCTCATAAAACACTAGGAGTCCATGACTGGCGGGAGAGGCAAAGCAAACAACAGAAGGAGTTCTTCTCATCATGTGCAATTAATCTGTGGAACCCACTGCCACAAGGTGTGGTGAGGGTCACTGTCATGGATGACGTTAAGACAAATTCCTGGAGGACAGGTTCACCAGGGTTTATCTGCAAGGTTGACTTAACTGGACCATGGACAGAGCGAGTAGGCCTGTGGAAACCAGTTGTTGGGGGCAGGATAGGGCTTTCTGGAGACCTCTGAATGACCAGGGTGGGTAAAAAAAATATTGAGCTAAATGGATTCATTTTCCTCTTGGCCCTCTGGACTGTTGATTCACCATTGTCGTGAGCGGTCATAAGAACATAAGAACATAAGAAGAGCCCTGCTGGATCAGGCCAAAGGCCCATCCAGTCCAGCTTCCTGCATCTCACAGCGGCCCACCAGGTGCCCCAGGGAGGCATGAGACAACAAGATGCTTGCATCCTGTTGCCACTCCCTTGCACCTGGTACTCTGAAGTAGCCTACTATTAATGTAAGGAGGTTGCACAATCCATCATGGCCTATAGCCCACGATGGACCTTTCCTCCAGAAATCCGTCCAATCCCCTCTTAAAGGCATCAAGACCAGATGCCATCACCACCTCCTGTGGCAAAGAGTTCCACAGATTAACTACCCGCTGGGTAAAAAAGTACTTCCTTTTATCTGTTTTAACTCTCCCAACCCTCAGTTTGAGCGGATGCCCCCTGGTTCTGGTGTTGTGAGAGAGGGAAAAGAACATCCCTCTATCGACTCTGTCCCTTCCATGCATAATTTTGTATGTCTCAATCATGTCCCCCCTCAGGCGCCTTTTTTCTAGGCTGAAGAGCCCCAAACGCTGCAGTCTTTCTTCATAAGGGAGGTGCCCCAGCCCCGTAGTCATTTTTGTCGCTCTCTTCTGCACCTTTTCCAGCTCCACTATGTCCTTTTTGAGGTGCGGCGACCAGGACTGGACACAATATTCCAGGTCAAAACTGGTCCGTTCACGCTACTTACCATGTTCTCCCACCAAATGGTGGAGCCTCCCATACGACTCCACGTTCAGGTGCACGGGGCTGCCCACCACGGCCACGGGGCTGCCCGCCGCGCTGCCCCCACCGTTCGCTTTCTTCCCCTTGGACGCTGGGGAGACGCCGGGCTTGCCGACCGGGGAAGGCAGGATGGTGGGGTAGTTCATGCTCCCGTGGTTCGTAAGCTTGATGCTCGCCGAGACGCCGGAAGCCTTGCAGGTCACCTGGGCGCCTTCCACGTGGCAGTCGGCGTGGTAGATGCTGTGGACGGACTCGGAATCCGGGGCCGGGGAGCTCCGGAGGTTGGGGGACGGCAGCGGCGGGAGCATGAGCTGGCTGCCGGGCTGGAGGACCTTCAGCTCCAGGTCGCAGATCTCGGGGTTGGAGCGGGGGCCTTGGGGGCTCCCGTTGCTGAGGTGGTAGTGGTGGTGGTGGTGGTGGTGGTGGTGGTGGATCAGGTGGTGGATGGAGGTGATGCGCTTCTTGACCCGGCGGCCCCCCTGGTCCCCGGCGCCGCTGTTGGGGTTGACCTTTTTCCGCCGCTTGCTCTGCCAGTTGTGGTAGAGGCGCAACGTCCGCCGCTTGACCTTCCTGAAAATGTGGCAGATGTACTTGAGGAGTTCCTCGTAGCAGCTTCCCGGCTCGGAGAAGCTGGCGATTGTGCTATCGTTGGAGAGGTAGCGGGCCCGCTGCTCCTGCATCAGCTGGTTCTCCCGCTGTTTTGTTTCGGAAAACTGTGTTGCTATCACAACCAGGCACAAGTTAATCATGAAGAAAGAACCAACCTGGGCAGGGGATCAAAAGGAAGGCGGATCAGAAAGATGTGTGTGTGTGTGTGTGTGTGACACACAGAAACAGACACAAACACAAACACACACATGTATCTTCCCTTTTTGGTCTTGCTAACTTCAAAAAGCAGGAAGGACAGAGAGATGCGGTTACTTTGGGGAGGACGACAACCAGTGATGTCATGCAGGGGGAACGCGGGGGAACTCAGTTCCACTAGTTAAAATTAGGGCTGACTCCGCCCACTTCACTCTCCCTCCTCCCCCCTCCCAATTCCTCTGCAAAGAGCTTTTCTTCTTGGTTGGCCGGCACTCAGAGGGTTAAAGGGAGCGACTCCGGATTCCTAGGGGGGCGAAGGCAGTGATGTCATTCAGGGGGAACGGACCAGAACGGGTGTCCCGGATCCTAACGGGCTCCGTGGCTGGTTCCGGGTTCCCGACAAGTGCCAATCCAAAGTGAGTTCCTGTTCCTAAATCATTTGAATGACACCACTGATGACAACCCATCTTCCCAGTTCCTGTTGTAAAACACCACCAACAAAGAATCCAACAGCAAAATTCCCCCACCTTCTTTGGCTGCTGCTGAGTGATGACCCCTTGCAGTGGCGCCCAGGACTTATAAAAGTCTGACAAAATAACGTTCAGTAATAGTCATGATGTGGAATGAATAACATTAATGACTTTGTAAGCGTGCGTGCAGGTTGGTCCTCATTCCGTTCCCGGACGCAGACATCCGTAGTCCGACCTGTTTTCTAAGTCGCTCTATTTGAACCCAGCGGGTCTCTGGCCCCCGACTGCAGCTTGAGGAGCAGAGATCCAGCCCAGAGTGTCCAGCACAGACAGGGGCTGCGGGGACACCTACTGGCGGGCTGATGAGAACTGCAGCCACCATGCTCGGACCTTCTGTGAGAGGCCTACTTTAAGAGGCTACGCTGGCGGACTGGCCCCTTGCATGTCCCAGCCTCCCCTCCCGTACTTACTATGATAAGTAGTATAAAATATATAAAATTGTAGAAAGAGTGAGCGTCCATGACGTAATACATGATGTCAACCCATCCTTCCAGGGTTATGACCTGCAGAGGAACGAGAGAGGGAGAGAAAAATGAGAGTCGCGGTCAAGGGTTTTAGCCGAGAAGGGGAGATATCACGCAAATGTGGGGCGCTGGAAAAGCCTGCCTTGGCTGGGGCTGGGTATGAGCTCCAGGGGCCTTCGTTGCCACCCTAAAGCCCTTCCTTGCCCCACGGCTGCCAGAGTGCTGTGGCCACCGGCTGGGCGGTGACTGAGGTTGAGAAGATTCCTACTGGAACCCGGGACGTCCCACACTGGGGAAGTCCTGATTCACTCTTAGCCACTGCCCCACCCCAGTTCTCAGGTGTGAAAGACCTTTGCAATACCACAGGAGTGCAGAAACCCCACCAAGATATTTTGCTCATCTTGCAGAAACACACATGGTTTTCCATGCAAATTCGCAGACGTTTGTCCTTGGGAGGGGTCCTGGAATTCACTTTTTAGAAACGTCCATCCCAACCCTTGTATTCACTCCCCCCCAGTGATGTCATGCAGGGGGTACGCGGGGGTACGTGAGTACCGGTTTCTAGGATTACGGTTGGCCCCGCCCATTCGCCCGCCCACTCGTCGACTCCGCCCTCTGCAACGTTTCAATTTCCTGCACGTTTGAGTTGCCTGCACGTTCTCAGAGCCAGGCAGGCAGGCAGCGAGCGGAGCCTTGCCTTGCCTTGCCACTGAAAAATGAGTTGCTCTGGGGTTTTAACATGATGCCAGGCCTCCTTCACATGTTCTGGGGGTGCTGTGGAATACTGTTGCATCTGTTGGGTCAGTTTAAAATGGTCTGAGGCCACAAAAAGGGCTTTTTTCATGTCCCTTCCTGCCACGACCTCACTTCCGGCTTATGACGTCACTTCCGGTGGGCGGGTCCCCACACGTGCCAATCAAAAGTGAGTACCTGTTCTTAAATCATTTAGATGACGCCACTGCTCCCCCCCCCAAACCAAAACAGTCATCAGCACGTCTAACTCCACAGTTTAATTTGCCTCCTCATTCACGGTGTCACCCACAGGCTGTGTGGCCTGCACAGTTCTCCGGGGTTGGCTTAGATTCTGCAAGCAGAGATTAGCCTCAAACTCCTGCCATCGTCTGGGGCTGGAGACAGAGGGAGGCTGCCAAGGTTTGCAGAGGCCCGCAGCAAAGGCTCCCGCTGTCAAGATGATGATTGCAGTAATGAGGGCGCCGGATGCGACCGAGGGCCTACGGTTTCGTCAGGCATTGGGGCTTGCCGAGCTCTGACAGCAACCAAGACGAATCAAAAGTGGGGCAGGAGATGGCGTGCGCCGACACTCAGCAGGCGGGCAGTGAAACCCCATCCGTGCTTCTGTCCAATTCACGTTGGCAATTTCCAACCAGTGCTTTTGCAAACACTGGCACCAACACTTGTGTCAATATTTAGACTGCAAGTCCCTTTTTGTGAGGCAGGGAGCACCCCGTCTTTGTCACTCAATGCTGTGCACAGTCATGACACTGTATGAAGAAATAATAAGCGTCAGTCAGAGATAAAGCCCCCTGGTGTGCTAGTGTACTGCAGGCAAGGGGACGGGTGGTTTTTGTTTTTGTTTTTGGCATGGAAAGCATTCAGACATGCAAGCCACCCCCTCCCCAAACCAGCCATCCCCAGAGAACGCTGCCATATGTCTTTTCCTGTGTGCTCCAGCTCTCCCCAGGACCAGCCCAGGATCGTGGTCCTCAACTGGCAGGCCACGGGTAGCCTCAAAGAATCTGGGCAGGCAGGATGAGAAGCGAGGCCTCCTTTTTGAAGCTGCCTGCAAAACCTGCACCGGAGATGCACATTAAAACCTGCACAATTGTCCTCGCCGACTCGCCTGTTAAATGTTTGAACAAGGGGGAAAGAGGCTTTAATTAAACGGCGAATCAATGGCTTGCTTGTGTTTTCAATCTCCTTTTAGCTATGGCAAAAAAAGAAAAAAGAAAAAAAGGGAGCTGGGAACTTAATTAACATGGAGGGAGGAAAAAAAAACACACACGAGCTGCGTTATAACTTGGGAGCAAAACGAGCGCGGCTTCAACGCAGGGGGGTTCCGGGCTCCGGGAAAGGCCACGGGTCTCTTGTTTTCCTGGTGCAGACAAAACTAGTGGTGTGAGGGCATGCGCTGAATGCCGTGGGCACGGCAGGGTTCCTTCGTAGGCCATTTGAAGAAATGGGGGGGCTGCAGGCATTTGCTCCACGCACCCCATTTACAAAGCCCCCCCCTCTTCCATTGTATCTAATCCCGGTCAATCCAAGCGTGCCTTCTCCGAACGCCTCGTTCAAATCCTGCCGGTGCCACTTGCTCAGGGTGTGGATTGCCTTATCAAAGATAAAATCCTAAAACACATAGAGGAACAAGTACTGCTAAAAGAAAGTCAGCATGGCTTCTGTAAGGGTAAGTCTTGCCTCACAAACCTTTTGGAATTCTTTGAAAAGGTCAACAGGCACGTGGATGTGGGTGAACCTGTGGATATCATATACCTGGATTTTCAGAAGGCGTTTGACACGGTCCCCCACCAAAGGCTGCTGAAGAAACTTCACAGTCAGGGAATAAGAGGGCAGGTCCTCTTATGGATCCAGAATTGGTTGAGGGCCAGGAAACAGAGAGTGGGGGTAAATGGGCAATTTTCAGAATGGAGAGAGGTGAAAAGTGGAGTGCCCCAGGGATCTGTCTTGGGGCCCGTGCTTTTCAACTTATTCATAAATGACTTAGAGACAGGGATAAGCAGCGAGGTGGCCAAGTTTGCAGATGACACAAAACTTTTCCGGGTGGTGAAAACCAGAGAGGATTGTGAAGAGCTCCAGAAGGATCTCTCCAAGTTGGGGGAATGGGCAGCCAAATGGCAGATGCGTTTCAACGTAAACAAATGTAAAGTGATGCACATTGGGGCCAAAAACCAAAGCTTCACCTATAGGCTAATGGGTTCTGAGCTGTCTGTGACAGCTCAGGAGAGAGATCTTGGGGTGCTGGTGGACAATTCCATGAAGGTATCGACCCAGTGTGCGGCAGCAATTAAGAAAGCCAATTCCATGCTCGGGGTAATTAAAAAAGGGGTTGAGAATAAAACAGCCAATATTATCATGCCATTGTACAAAGCAATGGTAAGGCCGCACCTGGAATATTGTGTCCAGTTCTGGTCGCCGCATCTCAAAAAGGACATAGTGGAGTTGGAAAAGGTGCAGAAGAGAGCGACAAAAATGATTACGGGGCTGGGGCACCTCCCTTATGAAGAAAGAGTGCAGCGTTTGGGGCTCTTCAGTCTAGAAAAAAGGCGCCTGAGGGGGGACATGATTGAGACATACAAAATTATGCATGGAAGGGATAGAGTTGATAGAGGGATGTTCTTTTCCCTCTCTCACAACACCAGAACCAGGGGGCATCCGCTAAAACTGAGGGTTGGGAGAGTTAAAACAGATAAAAGGAAGTACTTTTTTACCCAGCGGGTAGTTAATCTGTGGAACTCTTTGCCACAGGAGGTGGTGATGGCATCTGGTCTTGATGTCTTTAAGAGAGGATTAGACCGATTTCTGGAGGAAAGATCCATTGTGGGCTATAGGCAATGATGGATTGTGCAACCTCCTTACAAAGGTGGTGGGCTACAGGTACCGGGTGTAAGGGAGTGGCAACAGGATGCAAGCATCTTGTTGTCTCCTGCCTCCCTGGGGCACCTGGGATGGGCCGCTGTGAGATTCAGGAAGCTGGACTAGATGGGCCCTTGGCCTGATCCAGCATGGCTCTTCTTATGTTCTTATGTTCTTATGTTCTTATTGCGTGGGTGGGTGCTCAGCTCCCTTCCGGCCTCTTGCAGTTCAGCCTCTGAGTGGGCATTGCGGGGGGGGGGGAAATGCTGCCTGTCTCTTAGCGCACGCTGTCGTAATCGCCTACCCGGGAATGCGGAGACCTCACGCGGGGCGCAGTCAACCGATTCCCCTGCTGACGCTGCTGTGCTCCTCTTTGAAAGCTTCATCCCCGATTGCAAGACAGCGAGCAAGGGGGTGCATGCGGGAGTATCGCTTTCGCCCAAAGGACAACGACCCTCACAGCTTTTAATGCAGTGGTAGGCAGGCAATTGCATGGCACCTGAGCACAGCACGTGCCTGGTGGGGCAGGTGCAAGGGTGGTGGCCGGGGTGTAGCTAAAGAAGTACAAGGGGGTGCGGTTGCACCAGGCAGCAAGCTTCGGGGGAGGTGCGACAAGCTAAGCTTGACACTAGTGGCCAAAATTGGGAAAACCCTGGTATGTGTGAATACTACCATCATGTTACGTGTCGTTGGAAAGGAAATTTAATACAGAATGAAATGGAACAAGCCCCAGTGGAATATCTGCACCCCATCAAAAGTTATGCCCAATGAACCAGAAATTTATGTACTTATTTACTGAATTAAATTTGATTTCCTTGTGGAGGGGTGGGGGAGCTACAAAAATAGTCTTTGACCCTGGGTAGCTGATGCTTTAGTTATGCCACTGTTATGTTATGTTATGCCACTTTAGTTATGTGCTCCTTTTGGATTGTCCTGACCGAAGGGAACCAGCTAACCTTATTCCTTCTGCCTGCAGCAGTCGTGTCCGGAATTGGTGCCACCTCACGCCTGCTTTCGGGGGGGAGGGGGGATCCTGCCTCTCAAAAGTGCATTTAGGTGCATGCCTAGTTTGATCCTAAAAAGCAGGACTGTTTGAGACTATCAGGAAGGGAAACAAAGTGCTGAAACTCCTGTTTGGCCACCTGGAGACGTCGCTCAGCTGACCCCCCTCAACCAGGGTGGGGGGGGCTACTTTCACCCATGCTCACCATATTGACTTTGCTGCATCCAAGGCAGCTGGGCGTGGGTTGTGCAGATTGCTCTCGACACTGCGTGGGGAACCCGCAGCCAGAGGAAAACCCAAGACGCTGCCAGCTACCTTAGACGCCGCATTCTTTGGTGCGGTGCCAGGTTTCCCGCCCCCCCTTCCATTACGTTGCTTCCCTGCCTTAGACGAGCCTTTCGGAGACCTGCTGGAGCAGCTGCAGAAACAGGTGGCTCCCTTAAAGGCGCGGGGATGAAAAATGAGCCGAGGGACCCCGAACATATTGGATGTACCTCTTCACCGCCCATTTGCTTTGCAGGCTGGAGGCACTTGAGTGGAACGGAGGAGAAGAAATTGAATGGAAACAAGCCGTTTGCCAAGACAACTCACCCAGCTTCTCAGGCTGTGGCTTCTGGGCAGCCCCCCCCCCCCGGGGGCATGCACAGGAGCCAAGCTGTTGCAGGGGCAAGAACGCCCCAATTTTTTTGGGTGGGGGGGAGGCTGCGCCTTGACTGACAAGAGCCGGTTTTCTATCAAGGCGGAAGACTTCGGCAGCAAGGAGAGGGAAGCGCTTGCCTGAAAACCACCTTATTCCAGATCTACTCTGAATGCAAATGATTAGAGCTGCGGTTCCCAAGTGGTGGGTTGGGACCCATCAGCGGGTTGCGAAGCACTTAGAGGAGCCATATTGAAAATATGGGGATACTGGAAAGGGGGAGGGCTGTGTGGTTGTTCTGCTTGCGTCAAGGCTGTAAACAGGCAGTTTTCTTTCTGATTCCCTTTGCTTTGGGGAAATGGCTGAGAAATAACCCAACTTCTCGCTGCGTTCTCAGGAAAGAGAATCTGTGTTCCGGCCTCTCTGACTCCGAGAGTGGTCCAAGCACACTTTACGGTGTCCCTTGTGCCGGCCAAACTTTGCTGGCCTAACTGTGCCGGCCGAGCTCCAGGTTAGGAATGCGCTCTTAAGTCTCTCTATTAATCCCCCTTTAATCATCACGCTCCTGGCTAGCAGACCAATTAAACAGCCTGCAACGGTCCCCCTCGAAGGTAGGTAGCTGCCGGCTGAGTCTTCATGTCGATGCAGCGCACAATTGTTTTAATCAACAGCGATAAGCGTGGCTGTGGGGCTTTGGGTTTAAGTCTGCATCAAGGAAGCAATTTCGGGCGAGGCACACAGCAAACCGCAAACTTGCGGCTAGAGGGGGGACCAACGCCAAAAGATTCAATTAAGATGACTGGCAAGTTGGCCCTGCAGGGCGCGGCCAAACTGAATAACTAATCGGCACTGGGGTGAGCAAAGAGACTCTCCCTGGGGGGGCCCACAAGGCAGGATTTGGGACAAGTTCGCAGATGGAGAAAAGGAGCTGATGTCCACTGAGGTTTGAGGAAAGCAGGAGAATAGGCTGCAGAAAATGAGAGAGTTTGGAATTGAAATGGACAAGGAAGGGAAAGGAAGGGGGGAGAGGGAAGACCTAAGGGTGGGATTGGCCAAGAAAGGGAAAAGAAAAAGAAAGGGAATCATGTTCCATGTACCGATTTCACACCCTCAGCCAGAGATCTTTTGCAGCCAAACCCCCAGTAATAAATGAATTTCTCTAGTACTTCTAATTATGTGTGAAGAGTCCCATAATTGTCAGACAATTATTGAACGGGAGCGAGAGAATGCAGCCTGCCATTCCCCTTCCACATCGGAGGAGGTCAGACGATGGTAGCTAAAAGCCTGGGAGGGGGGGCAGATTAAGGAAATCAGACGAGCCCTGCTGGATCAGGCCAAGGGCCCATCTAGTCCAGCTTCTTGCATCCCACAGAGGCCCAACAGATGCCTCTGGGAGCACACAAGGCCTGTATCCTGTTGCCACTCCCTTGCACCTGGCATTCTGAGGCAGCCGACTTCTAAAACCAGGAGATTCCTCCATCCCTGGTCCTGAACATGTCCTCCATCTTTGTCCTTTGTCCTGGAACACTTTGTCCTTCTATTTGGATTCCCCCCCCCAAAAAAAAATCCCAAAAGTTGGGAACGTGTAAATCACCATCCGCCACCATCAAGTCCGTTCTTGCGCTTGCCGAAAGCCGGTTGTGGGCAGACACTGAACAAGGTTTCAGCAAACAGGTCTAGTTTACAGTTCTAGCCTCTCCGTGGAGCTGGCCTGAACAGGAGGGGTTCGTAGCAAGGCAAGGCTGGATGGCAGCGAGAGAGGGCACCAAATAATTGCGGTGCTGTTCCTGGGTGAGTTTACAAGGTCCTGCGAATCCATTTCCGGAGGCCCTTCGGAGGGCAGGTTGATTTGGCCGACGAGCTCCAATCAGGGAATTGCGGCTTGCTCTTTTTGCCTCTTTTCTGCAGCACGGCCAGGCAGCGAATTTTGCCTCCAGACTCTTTGTGAAGTCTCTTTTTCGTGAATTTAATTGATCTGCTCATGACACAGGCTGGTGCGTAGCCTCTCTGGTCAGGAAAACAACAACAACAAGCGGTCCTCTTTTGCTCTCCTCCAAGTCCTCTCCCCTTTGTGGAGTCTCCAATCTGTCTCTTTGCCTTCAGGATATGACTCGGTGTTTGGGTTACGAGACGAACCCACGGCGCTTGCCGCATGTCTCGAAAGTGAAGAACAAATGAGGAGTGAAATTTAGCTCTGCTGGATTTACTGACTGCTGCCTGATCTGTGTAAAATCCTTGCCTGTTTTTATTTGCTAAGTGGGAACTGCAACCAAATGTTTCAAAGGTTTGAACACAGTGTTCTTCAGCTTGTGGGCTGTGACCCCAAAGTGGGTGTGTGTGTCACAAAGCCTCATTTTTTTGGGGGTGTGTGTGTGTGTGTCCCAGCAACATTTCAACGCTTGTGCAGGAGAGGGTTTGGATCCAGTCCAAGACTGTTTCTGCCTTAGCAACACTGAGAGCGCAATCCTGACCTGGAGTGAGTCCGGCACAGTTAGGCCAGCAAAGTTTGGCCAGCACAAGGGACACTGTGAAACACGTTTGGACCACTCTCGGAGTCAGGGAGGATGGCGCACCTCTGTGTGGTGGCCTCTCTGACTCCGAGAGTAGTCCAAACCGACTTTACGGTGTCCTTCATGCTGGCTACACTTTGCTGGCCGAACTTGGGTCAAGCATTCTGGAAGAGGTGTCTTGAAGACACGTTCAGTCCTTGTGTATGGGGGAAAGGGAAGAAGGATATCGTTTTCCTTCCCTGTCCCTTGGTGACCTTTCCCTGCTATGCTAAAGAGTGTAGCAGGGCCAGCTCTGGGGCTTGCTGCTGGCGTCAAACCTAAACACGTGACTGTGTTGTGTCCTTTCCTCCTTTCCTACCCCTTGACGCACCCCTGTGTACTGCAGGGAGGACAACTTTTTCTATGCTCCCCATTCTCTCCAGGATGATTACTAGAAGTGGAAGAGATTCCAGCAGGCCACTCTCCAACCTTGCCTGCTGTTATTTTCTTTAAAAAAAAGAACAGACAGAACCAAAACTCACACCCTGGTTCAAAAGCTCACAATATTCAGTAGTTCCTAGAAACTCAGCAGATCCTGAAGTTCAGAGGGCCCATTTTGAGACTTAAGAGGACATGCCTTGCATTTAACTTTCACAAGGTTGCAGGCATAAGAACCTAAGAACCTAAGAAGAGCCCGGCTGGATCAGGCCAAAGGCCCATCTAGTCCAGCTTCCTGCATCTCACAGCGGCCCACCAGGTGCCCCAGGGAGGCATGAGACAAAAAGATGCCTGCATCCTGTTGCCACTCCCTTGCACCCGGTACTCTGAAGTAGCCCCCCCACCAATGTAAGGAGGTTGCACAATCCATCATGGCCTATAGCCCACGATGGACCTTTCCTCCAGAAATCCGTCCAATCCCCTCTTAAAGGCATCCAGACCAGATGCCATCACCACCTCCTATGGCAAAGAGTTCCACAGATTAACTACCCGCTGGGTGAAAAAGTACTTCCTTTTATCTGTTTTAACTCTCCCAACCCTCAGTTTGAGCGGATGCCCCCTGGTTCTGGTGTTTGGAGAGAGGGAAAAGAACATCCCTTTATCGACTCAGTCCCTTCCGTGCATCATTTTGTATGTCTCAATCATGTCCCCCCTCAGGCACTGTGAGCTGGGCATGGTTATGGGGCCTCCCTCCCTCCGACACCCTTCTGCTTTTCCGCCCTTCGCCTCCTCACTTGGCAGTCCGCTGAGACACCCCAGGCGTGCCTTGCGCCACCGTGAAACCTGGAACTCCCTCGTTTTCCGAGCGCCACGATGCGGCAAATGGCTCCGGCTAATTAGCATGCTAAATCAAGCCTCATGAATGTGTAATGAGGGACGATTTATTAGCCTCTCTGCCACGACTCTTCCCCGCTGATCAGCCGCCGTGGTGCTGGGAGAGATGCAAACCTGCCCCCAAAGTGGAAGAAGAGCCCACGGTGGAACTGGAGCACAAGAGCAGCAGGTCGTCAGGGGCTGTTCTCGGCCGGCTAAAATTCTGACTCAGGAAAGATAAGAACGTAAAAAGAGCCCCTATGCTGGATCAGGCCCATCTAGTCCAGCTTCCTGCCTCTCACAGTGGCTCACCAGATGCCTCAGGGAGCACATGAGACAACAAGAGGCCTGCATCCTGTGGCCACTCCCTTGTATCTGGCATTCTGAGGTCAATTTCTGAGGTAAAATTCTGAGGTAACTAAAACAGAATTTGCTATCCTAAGAACATAAGAGCCCCACTGGTTCAGGCCAAAGGCCCATCTAGTCCAGCTTCCTGCATCTCCCAGTGGCCCACCAGATGCCTCAGGGAGCACATGAGACAACAAGATGCCTGCATTCTGTGGCCACTCCCTTGTATCTAGCATTCTGAGGTCAATTTCTGAGGTAAAATTCTGAGGTAACTAAAACAGAATTTGCTATCCTAAGAACATAAGAGCCCCACTGGTTCAGGCCAAAGGCCCATCTAGTCCAGCTTCCTGCATCTCCCAGCGGCCCACCAGATGCCTCAGGGAGCACATGAGACAACAAGAGGCCTGCATCCTGTGGCCACTCCCCTGCAGCTGGCATTCTAAAGTAGCCTACTACTAACGTAAGGAGGTTACACAACCCATCATGGCCGATAGCCCACGATGGACTTTTCCTCCAGAAAGACCTGTTCTGTGCTACAGGTCGGGCACAAAATCATGCAGGGGATGGACAGGGGCACAACTCTCTGCACTCCAAGCACCACGCAGACTGGCAGCACTATTGAAACAAGCAAACAATAACCCTGGTAGACTGCCTCTGAACACGGAGGCTCTCTAGCATCATCGTAAGTAGTACCTATTGGCTGGCAACTTTGCCTCACGCACCACCTTTTGAAATCAGGTGCAAAGGTGGGCACCATTCTTGCCATCACTTGCCCAAGAAGATGTCTCCGTTGATGAATTAATCATGCCGGAGACGGCTAGAGTCACATCCTGAGTCTTTCATTTGCCGCCTACAAAGTAGGAATCCTCCACGGAGGCCTGCCCCCCCCCCCCGCTGTTACGGTGAAATGTGTTAGAGAGCGGCTCCAGGCAGCCGTGGCAGGCAAGGAGCGTGACGAGAATGCCCAAGACGGGGAAACAAACACGCTCACCTTCCCTCCGAGTTGCAGGAACGATGGAAGGGGGGGGGGAAAACATCCACACCTTGAAAAACTGAGCGGTATTAAAGGAGCTGTCAACGGCAATAGTGGTTCTCGCTGTTATCTTGATCACTCACCTCGACAAGGAGAAACTTGTCCCCGCACCTTCGCACGGTACACAACTATCGCAAAGGGTGGGGGAGGGAGTGACAAATGCAGTAGATTCCAGCCAAGCAACACTGAAAAGCAGAGCTTGGGCAGAGTTGGCTTATTGAGGCTTGACACTGCTCAAAGGATGCAAAGATTATCGAAATGTGCATCACGGGGCCAAAACAAGTTACACTGGGGCACAATCTTAACCTGCAGTTCGGCCGGCACAGTTAGGCCAGCACAAGAGCCACCGTAAAGCGCATTTGGACCACTCTCAGAGTCAGGGAGGATGGCGCACATCTATGTACTGGCCTCTCTGACTCTGAGAGTGGTCCAAACATACTTTACGGTGTCCCTTGTGCCGGCCAAACTTTGCTGGCCTAACTGTGCCGGCCAAACTCCAGGCTTGGATTGCACTCTGGAACTCTGAAATCAAAACACCCAACCTAATAGTCTACTTGTGCAAGCAGCCCTGGTGCCTGTGTGCGTGCGTGTGCATGTGTGTGTGTGTATGTGTGTGTTTTAACACAGGCCAACACAGGCCAACAATGAAGCTGCCCCCACTGCGTGTAGCTGCCTCGATTGCTTCCTCTCAAAATCGCAGGCAATTGCGGGATCGTAATATCGTGCCGTTCAAGTGCCCATCTCCGCTCTTTCATCCCATAATAAGATAATTACTTCCCATAATTTGCCACGGAACGTGCCTGCCTAATAAACAGACTCAAGAGTTAGCCTGTTACACAATGAACCGAGAGCGTTGAAAACATGTGTACTTGGGAGGATTACAAGGGCGGCGATTAGGCTCTCTCCAGAACACAAGGAGGTAGCCATGGAAAAGCACAGACTGATGGAGACGGGGATTCTATCCAGCATCCTGTGTGGCGAATTCCCACCTAATTCCCAGCACGGAGCACACAAGACCACAAGCGACCTGCATCCTGTTGCCAACTCCTTTGCACCTGGCATTCAGAGGCAGGCTACTTCTAAAACCAGGAGGTTGCACAGACCCATCATGGCTTGTAACCTACGATGGGCTTTTCCTCCGTGAATCTGTCCGCTTTTTGCAATCTGTCCAATTGCCCCTTCTTCCAGTCCCAATCTAGCACCACTAGATTTTAAAGGTATCTAGGCCAGGTGTCATCCTAGCCTGGAGTTAGGCTGGCCCAGTTAGGCCAGCAAAGTTTGGCCGGCACAAGGGCCACCGTAAAGCGCGTTTGGCCCTCTCTCGGAGCCAGGGAGGATGGCGGGTGTCTGTGTGCCTCATCTGACTCTGAGAGTGGTCCAAACAAACCTTACAGTGTCCCTTGTGCCGGTCAAACTTTGCTGGCCTAACTCCAGGTTAGGGTTGCCACCAGTGATGTCATGCAGGGGGAATGCGGGGGAACTTAGTTCCACTTGTTAAAATTAGGGCTGACTCTGCCCACTTCACTCCGCGGTGCTTCCCCCCTCCTGATTCCTCTGCAAAGAGCTTTTCTTCTTGGTTGGCCGGCACTCAGAGGGTTAAAGGGAACAACTCTGGATTCCTAGAGGGGCGAAGGGGGTCTACCCATAGGAACCAGCCGCGGGTAGACCTGGGCTCCGCCAGCCTCCGGCTTATGATGTCACTTCCGGTGGGCGGGTCCCGACACGTGCCAATCAAAAGTGAGTCCCTGTTCTTAAATCATTTAGATGCCGCCACTGGTTGCCACCCTGGGTCTCCCACTCCGGAATGGAAAAAGGCCCTTACCTGAAAAATAGCTATCCAAGCATAGCCAATGTTATCAAAATTTATAGCGCCATTGTGCGGGTTCAGGTCTCCCGGCCTGCAAATGTTGTAGTACTGGTTCCAGTTTATGCAGGCGTTGTGGCTGCCCGGGCCCCCCAGGGCGTAGGCCTGCGGGTTGTAGAAGTCCACGCTCAGGGTGCACTCCAACTTGGACGCCTTCCGGTTGGGGATGCCGGAGCACTTCTGCATGCCGTTGTCCCGGTGGGACGAGCAGATGAACGGGTTGTCCTCCCCCTCCTCCGTCCGGTAGTACGGCTGCAGGAAAGTCAAGTTGTACGTCCTTGCGTGAGGAGGGGAAGAAGGAACACAGAGAAGCATTAATGCCTTCTGGGCCGTTTCCTCGGCAGAGAGCGCCGAGATCTGATGGGTGCGAGTCTGGGTGTGAGTCTGATGGGTGCGAGTCTGGGATCTGATGGGTGCGAGTCTGATGGGTGCGAGT
>JAJKFI010000103.1:1078473-1089655 GCA_029204185.1 Lerista edwardsae | reverse complement strand
GGGTGCGAGTCTGGGATCTGATGGGTGCGAGTCTGATGGGTGCGAGTCCTCGGCAGAGAGCGCCGAGATCTGATGGGTGCGAGTCTGGGATCTGATGGGTGCGGGTCTGATGGGTGCGAGTCCTCGGCAGAGAGCGCCGACATCTGATGGGTGCGATCTGATGGGTGCGAGTCTGATGGGTGCGAATCTGATGGGATTTTTGAGAGGAGGCAGAGAATTCAGCAGTTCGAATCAGTGTCCGGCAGCCACCATTTTTCTGGGCACGGTAAAAACTTGCCCCCCCCCAGCCCCACACATCAGTCCCTTGCCTGTTCAGCAAAAATTGGAGCCTTGACGGAGGTGCTTCAGCCCCATTTGTTTCTGCTCTTTGCTTGAGAGCACAGTCCTAACCTGGAGTGAGGCCGGCACAGTTTGACCAGCAAAGTTTGGCCGGAACAAGGGACACCGTAAAGCGCGTTTGGACCACTCTCGGAGTCAGGGAGGATGGCGCACGTCTGATGGGGTAACCACAGTTTGGTGTGTCACCCTTGTCCTTCCTGAACGTTGCTTTGGCTCTTTCTGGATGCCATGAAAAGGCCTATCTAAGCAGTAGCTGCAGCGGACTTTTGGCTGCCAAGATTGCAGAGGGCTTTTTGCCATGCTGGAAATATCCTGGCTGCAAACGCTCCCTTTTAATGAAATGCTTATTCCTCGTCACTCTCCAGCGATTACCTGCTGCAGATGGAATGACAACTCTGTTGCTCGTTCATCCAGAGGCAGATCTACAGGGAGGGCAAAGCTCTAAGTGTTGCAAGGAGCCTTGCCCTGTCATGTAAATCCCTCCTGTGGCCAGTAAGCAACGCCAAGATGTTGCTGTTCCCTGTGAGGATTGGCTAGAACAGTGCAGGAGAGGAGTGTTTTCCACTGCAAGGGAAGGCTTCTTGCAAAACTTAGAGCTCTGCCCCCCCTTAGATCCGCCTCTGCGTTCATCTGCATCTCTCTCTCTCTCTCTCTCTCTCTCTCTCTCTCTCACACACACACACACACACACACACACACACACGTGTTTAAAGCCGTGGTTCTCAAACCTTTTAGCACCGGGACCCACTTTTTAGAACGAGCATCTGTCTGGGACCCACTGGAAGTGATGTCATGGCTGGGAGTGCCCTCAGTGTGACGCCAGAGCCTGCTGCTTTCCTGAGAGTGCAGCAATCAGTTGCGGCTCACAAAATCCTGCTAACTGGGCAAGAGGCAGGTGCATCTGTGAACGAGAAGGGACGCAGCCTCTGGCCCTCTCTGGCTCTTTTTGTGCTGCCGGAGAGGCAGGAGGAGGAGAGAAATTAGCTGGCTGCTCTCTGCTGCTCTCCAATCTGTTTTAATTGCTCTGGGATTCGGTCTGTGATTCCTGGTAGGCTGAGATAGCCACAGGCTTTAACTGCTGCAAAGCTGGTGCTGTTCCCTCACCCTGTGCTTGGCTACTGTTCAACGGGCTGCTGAGTTGAACCCGGACGTTTGGCCTTGACACTCACGCAGGCCTGAGCCTGAACATTTCTTTTCTTTTCTTTTTTTTGAAAGAAGTTTTTATTTTAATCATGTAGTTATGGGAAAAGGTACAAAAAAGACAGGTAAGGGATACACAAGGTACAAACAAAAGGTTACTGTTGCAATGCGTCTCTTCGCTTCAAACCTGTTTCTAATAAATTCTATCTTATATCCAAAGTTTGTAAAAATCCATAATTAGAATATTAGAATCCATTATCATCCATTATCATCCAGGGCAGAAGATTTAGCCGAGAGGGTTAATGCCTCCGTTTGCCCGAAGATAACACCTGAAGATCTCAAGGTCGTGAGCTCGGGACTGCCGGAAGTCTCTGCGAGCAGCAGACCTTGGAAACTGCGGCTGATTAAAAGCTGAGTTCCAGCTGCCTCGTGGGAGGAGGAGTGTGCTGAAATCAGCTGCATCTCTGGTGGCAGCAGGGAAGCCTCATCAGCCAGCAGACGACAGACGGGTGGCTAAAGAAAGAAGGCTAAATCCAGAAAGAAAGATCTGTAGGAGTGTGGTTCTTGGAAGATAGAACACTCTGTAAATTGTAAAAACCTTTGGGTTTGTGAGAAAGTCTGCCTATGTAAACCGCCTTGAGTTCAATCATTAGAGAAATCTAGTGATATTAAGAAAGGCGGTATATAAATAAATGTATTATTATTATTATTATTATTATTATTATTATTAACATTTAGTATCCATCCATTCATAAAATGAGTGCCAATTTTGCACCACCTTATTCGTCTTCACTTCTCGCATTCTTTCTGTTAAAATATCCATTTCAGCTACTTCATATACCTTAGTTATCAACTGTTCAATATTTGGGACATTTTCATTTTTCCATTCTTGTGCATATAAAAGTCTTGCTGCTGTGGTTACATATATAATCATATATCTATGTTTCGCATCCAAAATATCTTGTAAAATATTTAATAAAAATATCTCTGGTTTAAAAGGAGGCCTGAGCCTGGACTTGACCCTTTCGGACGGGGCCTCAATTCCAGCACACGCCTCCCCCTGTGGACCGCACAGCCTGAACGCTGCACTTCGTTGCGGGTCCCCCTCAGCCTGCCGCCTGCTGTGTTTGTTTACCCGGCAACCGCCTATCTTGCCATCGCTCTACAGATCGGAATGGCCTTTGCTCTTTTGCTGAAAAAAGAGGGCAGAAAAACAGAGGGCCGGACCATCCATGGGGCCAACTGAGACAGGTTGCCTCAGGCTGTGGATTAACAGAGGTCGGTCACCTGGGAGTCCAGGAGTAGCTGCCAATGCAGGCAGGATTTGAACCTGCAAGCACTTTTTCCCCTCCTCACTTAGGAACTCATTAGATGCAAATGGCAGCGAAGAAAACGCGCAAATCTTGATCTTAAGAACATAAGAACATAAGAAGAGCCCTGCTGGATCAGGCCAAAGGCCCATCTAGTCCAGCTTCCTATATCTCACAGCGGCTCACCAGGTGCCCCAGGGAGGCATGAGACAACAAGATGCTTGCATCCTGTTGCCACTCCCTTGCACCCGGCACTCTGAAGTAGCCTACCACTAATGTAAGGAGGTTGCACAATCCATCATGGCCTATAGCCCAGGATGGACTTGTCCTCCAGAAATCTGTCCAGTCCCCTCTTAAAGGCATCAAGACCAGATGCCATCACCACCTCCTGTGGCAAAGGGTTCCACAGATTAACTACCCACTGGGTAAAAAAAGTACTTCCTTTTTTCTGTTTTAACTCTCCCAACCCTCAGTTTTAGCGGATGCCCCCTGGTTCTGGTGTTTTGAGAGAGGGAAAAGAACACCCCTCTATCGACTCTATCCCTTCCATGCATAATTTTGTATGTCTCAATCATGTCCCCCCTCAGGCGCCTTTTTTCTAGGCTGAAGAGCCCCAGACGCTGCAGTCTTTCTTCATAAGGGAGGGATCTTATTTCCAAGATAGGGGAGAGCCAATTACCACAGGGGCTGCCCTTTCAGCAGAGACAGCTCAGCCCAGCTCAGCAGCAGAGAGTAGCTGGTGGTGATGCTGGAAGAGCTCAAGGGCCAAAAAAAGAACTTATCTAGTGGCCTTACCCCCCCCCCAGCCTTATGTCTGACACCCCTGCTCTAGATTGTGGCTGACAGATGAGGGCAGACTGTTCCCACCGTGCGCCTGTGCCTGTCTCACCCTGCCCCAAAACTGTTTGGCCAGCGCAACCTCCTGCAACGATGGCAGTCTCGTGCGCCGGAGGCCCTGCTGTCCATTTCAGCTGAGAGCTCCTGCGCCAAAATGCACATTAGGGAATTGCTGTCAGGCTGCCAGGGGAGGCCGCAAAATGATACTAAGCAGAAATGACAGCCGGCCGAGCGGGCATCTTTTGGAGCCCAGGACGCAGGTCTGAGTGGAATCCGAGTGGTGGTTCCTGACCCACAGTTTGGGAAACGCTGGGCAAATGTGGCGGCCCCCCCTCCACATCCACACCATTGTGCGTATTCCCAAGCTGACAACGTGCAAGCCGAGATCTCTTCAAGCAGCAGACTGCAGAAAGCCAGGCCTCCCTTCCCTGGCAAAACAAGAGGAGGAGTTTTGGTCCTCACTCAGACACCTCTCATCTGAACCCATAAAGCTGCCTTGGAATGCCCTGTTTATTTTCATTGCGGGCGGCTGTGCAGAATCTCAGAAGGAAGAAACGCGGGGAGGGGAAAAAGGAGCGTCTCACAGGCCGGCAGCGACACAAGAATTCCAGGCAGCTCCGGAGTTTAATTAAGACCGAAGCAATCCCATTTAGGACTGTCCTGGGGTGCCTGCGAGATTCCAGCGGGCTCCCTTCCCTTTTAAGCGTTGCTTCAAAGACCGTGGTGGGGTGGAAAATTTCCTTGTGGGCTGCAGCGGAACAGAGGGAGCCGGAAGGGGTCTGGCGGACGGGGGAGAAGTGTGTGATCTGGAGACGTTAAGCTTCTCGGGGAAGAAGGAAGTGGGAGGGGGCTCGATTTGCTGACAGACAGACAGACAGACAGACAGACAGACAGACAGACAGACACACACACACACACACACTTCGGAGGACTTACATTTGAAAATTGGTGTCCAGGAAGCATCTGTTCCTCAACAGCCCGGCCCAAAGCTGAACACCGACTATCCCAAAGATGAAAAAGACGAAGAAGCATAAGAGAAGAACGTTGCCTAACATAGGCAGAGTATCTAACAGCAGGGTGACAAGTATGCGCATACCTGTGGAAAGAGGAGAAGGGAGGAGAGAGGAGCATTAGCAGCAGCAGAAGGGGTTCCAAAGACTCGTTCCGGCCCATCAGTGGGGCCAGCTGAGATGGGTGCCTTAGGCAGTGGGTTATTGTCTCCACTGCTCCTTGCTCCTGCGGACATCCTTGCCCCAGGAGATGGTGGTATTGTCTGGCCTGGAGGCCTTTCGAAGGGGACTGGGCAGATTTATGGAGGAAAAGTCCATCATAGGTTACGAGCCGTGCAACCTCCTGGTTTTAGAAGTGTGGCTCCCTGAAGCATCTGGTGGGCCACTGCGAGGTGCAGGAAGCTGGACTTGGTGTTGCTGCCTCTTGCTCTGACACCTCTCCCCAGAACCAGACCCTGCCCCCTCTCCTGTGCCCCCCCAAGCCCCTGAAGCACGGGGCAATGAACGTTTGCCGTCTCGCCTGTCCTGGTTCAGCTACCGCCATGCTGCCCTCTTCCCATGACTTCCAACGCTCAGGCTGGAGGTTGCCCCCCTGGGCAGCATGCAGCTAACCCCTGCACCTCACTGCAGTCTTTTGCTTTTGCCAAAGGTGTGGGTCAGCTTATGGGGGACGGCTGGAGGGGGGGTGTCGGTCCCTCCCTGGACAAGGCAGCGCAGGGTGGCGATGCAATTTGATAAAAGGACGAGTGAGCAAGAGCACGCGAAGGCTTTGCCTGTGAATTGGGGATCAGAAGGGATTACCTGGGCGGCTGATGCTATCTCAGGTTCATTATACCCTCACCGGCTGCAGAAGTTTGGCACCACAATGACCTGCTGTTCCCGGTGCTGGAACTAAGCCCCATATCAAAAGGGATGCAAGCCTACATTTAAAAAAAAACCCACACACACCACCAAAACAAAACAGCAGTCCTAAGCCTGCTATCTGTTTTTGAAAGCTAACATAACATGAATCACTTCCCGACTGCAGTTTACCCCTGCTAACTGGGCAAGAGTCACTTATTCCAAGTGGTGTCCTCTTGCATTCAGCAGGGGGAGAGCAATTGTCTCTCTTCACCCCAGCGCAGTGTCTTTCTCGTGGCTGTTGCTGGGGGTGTTCTCCATTCTTTTAGATTGTGAGCCCTTTTGGGACAGGGAGCCATTTAACTTTAATGTTATTATTTGCCTGTAAACCGCTTTGTGAACTTTGTGTTGAAAAGTGGTATATAAATACTAGTGATTGATTGATTGATTGATTGATTGATTGATTGACAATTGGATAACTTGGGAGATCGGTGCTTCCTAAGCAGACCGAGGCCCTGAACATTCTCGTCTCTGGCTCTCCCCAACCTCTTTCCATCCCCAGTTCCCAACCTCAACGCTGTTCCCCTTAAAACGCCACTCTTCACCACCGCCCCAAACCCCACCCTGTGGCACAGGAGAAACTGTTCCCCCCAAGCCTGCTTTTTGGGGCTCAGGGTGCATCTCAAAGCACACCCTTGGGACTAAAAAACTATGGAAGCCACAAAATGATTCAGCGATAAGGAAAAGTAATGCTGGGGGCAACGTTTAACACACACATCCTTTGGCCACAACGCTAAGCACCCTGCCAGAAACACAAATGGTGCAAATTCTTCACCCAGCTGTTTCTAAGAATGATTCTCTGACTGAGACGGCCCCTTCACTGCAAAGGCTTCTGTGTGTGTGTGTGTGTGTGTGTGTGTGTGTGTGTGTGTGTGTGTGTGTGTGTGTGTGTGGCAATGAATCTCTCCCAGTCATACCCTCAGTGTGCAATTTCTTTGTGGGGTTTGCATCTGGCATTCTGACGTAGCCCAGTTCTGAAACCAGGAGTTCTGTACGCGCCCATCATGGCCTGTAACCTGTGATGAACTTTACTTCCAGAAATCTGTCCAATCCCCCTTCTTACGGCATCCAGGCCAGACACCATCACCACGTCCTGTGGCAAGGAGTCCCACAGATTAATTACACGCCAGGCAAAGAAGTATCAGACGAGCTGCCGTCCATCCCTGAGCCATGCACTGATGCGGGTGGGCGACGCTGCCGGAAAAAGCCAGATAATTCAGGAGGACAAAACAGGGCAAGAGCTCCTGTAAAGCCATTTCTGCCGAAGACTCGATTATTTCTCGAATTGTGCTGGAGAGGATTTCCACAGGAAAGCAATAAACGAGCCCAGACATCATTAGCGTATCAGTGGAGGATCGCCCCCACACGGCCCCGGGAAATGACTCCGTCTTGCGGGCTTATCTTTCAAATTGGATCGAGGAGGAAGAGGGATGAAGAGGCTGGTGGAGGGGGCTTAAGGCCCACTTGAACCCCCGAGAGCCAGTAGCAGTGCTTGGGTTCTGCTTCGTGAGCCCCAGGCCCCGTTTAGCGCTCTCTCCAAAAGCGGAGGCTGCATCGGCGGTGCACTTGGGAACAGACACACACAGCGGGGCTGACAGCAGAATCGAGCGTCTCAGTGTCGAGCCCCTGAGAAGACCGAGGCAAAGATCTGGAGAGACGGATGGACTCAGGACTCAACGGGGCAGAAAACAGCAGCAGGACACCTGGCATTTGACCGCTTTACTCTCGCAGAGTGCGAAGGCTCTGCCCCCAACAGCTTACAATTTAAATATCGACGCAAGGGAGACAATAGGGGGCAGAAGGGGGCACAGATAAGTAGCGGGAGCCCATGCAGTTGTTTCAGGCCCAGGGATCTTGGAAGACTCATCCTGGGGAGGACTGTCCTGTTGCCTAACGATTGGAGAAACAAAGGTGGTAAAAAAGGACTTACTTGGCACCCTGTTAATGGCTCGTAAAGGCCTGAGAACGCGGACGGTACGAATGGCAGACAAGCTGACGTTATGTCCATCCAAGGAATATTCCATCATGCTGCAAAGGAGAGAGAGGGGGGGGGAGAGAGAGATTGAAATATGAGAATGAGACTTCTGTAGTTCCTCTGGTCTTTGTTTTGGAGGGGAGCCGAAATAGGGGAGCCGAAACGTTACATCCTCTTGTAACATGCACAGTCAGCCGAAGATCTCCTACAACGTGCCGCTACAAACCAAGCTCCCCTCCCTTGAGACTGTGGATTTCGAGAGGGAAACACTGCCGATGAGCACACCACACACCATGCAGGGGTGTAGCTAATGAAAGTGTAGCCCAGTGCAGAGGGCAAAACGATGCCCTGGGAGTGACATCACAACAGGAAGTGATGTCACTGCTTGTGACGCTCAGCAGGAACCCAGGACGGCACAAGCCAAGGCATCAATATGGGTCGGCCTGGTCCTGCAGAGCATCACACCGCTGTACTTCCATTTTCTTGTTTTTTTTATGCATAACTTGACAGACTGGAGATATTACATGCCAATTTGTCTCTACACCGTAAATTGGGCACAGTGCGTTACTAACCCGGCGATGACGATGAAGAAGTCCAGGCGGTTCCACGTGTCTCCCAGGTAACACTTTTGCCCAAAGATCCCCAGCGCGATCATCTTGATGACCATCTCCACGGCAAAGAAGGCAAAGATAAAGTGGTCAAACGCCTGGGGGGACGGGGGACGGACGAGACAGGCCACAAAGGAAAAGACAAAAGAAAAAGCCGTCCGCAGTTAGTTTGCCTCATTTGTCAAGAGGCTCTTCAGTCCTGGAGAAAGGCGGTCCTTCTTATATTATATTTGTGTAGTTCTGGTTCACATGACACAGAAGGTGGCTTGTGAACACACACACACACACACACACACACACACACACACACGCTCCCTGCGCATCTCAAGCCTTGTTTTCAAATAGTTAGACAATAAACACTGGAGGCTTAACACCTCATTTCTCCCTGCACGCTATAATCCCTCTGCGGCCGTAAACTGGGGAGGAGAAGAGTTCCTGGCCGATAACAGCCCACCCAAAGTCAACTGCAAAGAACTGCTGTGTTAAACTGCACTGGTTTCCTGAGGACTCCAAACAGCCCCAAGCCTGATTTTTTTCTCCTTTTTATTAAGAAAGGCCCGTTTGCATAATTGCCATGAAGAAACGGGGGACTCTGCTGCAGAGTCTGACTCAGGGGCAGTGGCATTTGCTCCTCAGAGAAGGCCTCGGCTCTGCTGGGGGGTTCTGCTCCATGCAGAAAGACTCTGGCAGTGTCTTTCCCAAGGCCCGTGTCAGTGCTGCGATTTGGGTTTGTGGCTCCAGTCCAGCCCCGGAGCCCAGGGATGTCAGCGAGCGCGCAGGATAAGACATGGATGACGAGCTCCCGGCCGAACCGCCGTCCCCGGAGGGCTGTTATCTGAGTGGCATTATGGGAAGAGACGGGGTTCTGCCGGCAGCCTCCGCACGGAGACGGAATTAGGGCCGGACCCCAGGGAGGGGACGGCTGAAAGGAACCAGGAACCACCAGCTCGCTTCTGTACCAGCCGCGGCTGATAGAGAGGAATTGGTGCAAGGTGGAAGAGGAATCTCGTGCTTTTCTTCCAGACTTCGCATGGGATAGAAAGGAAGGAAGGAAGGAAGGAAGGAAGGAAGGAAGGAAGGAAGGAAGAAAGAAAGAAAGAAAGAAAGGAAGGAAGGAAGGAAGGAAGGAAGAAAGAAAGGAAGAAAGAAAGAAAGAAAGAAAGAAAGAAAGAAAGAAAGAAAGAAAGAAAGAAAGAAAGAAAGAAAGAAAGAAAGAAAGAAAGAAAACTTCCATCCTGTCCAGAATCCCAACAATTAATAAATATTTTACTCTCTTGCTCCTTCAGCAGTCAAAAAAGAGAGGACAGGAGACGGCCTCACCTCCAAGATGGTGCACCTCTCTGACTTGCACTTGTCGTCTTGGCAAGGCTGGAACATGCCGAGGGTCACGCAGTTCAGGAGGATCACCAACATGCTGACGTGCTCGAACCAGGTGGATGTCAAGAGTTAAGGAAGCCCACTGGACTGAGTCACTCACAACAGGAAAAGTACAGCAACACTTGGGGGGCAAAGACCAGGGATGTGGGCGTCATTTGCACATCAAGGTGTCTAGACTCCCAGTTTGAAACAGGAGGACAACTACACCGACCACATAAAAAGGCTATGGTGAGTGCAATCCTAGCCTGGAGTTAGGCCGGCACAAGGGCCACTGTAAAGCGCATTTGGACCACCCTCAGAGTTGGGGAGGATGGTGCACATCTGTGTGCAGGCCTCTCTGACTCCGAGAGTGGCCCAAACATACTTTACGGTGTCCCTTGTGGCAGCCAAACTTTGCTGGCCTAACCGTGCTGGCCTGACTCCAGGTTAGGATTGCATTCTGAATCTGCCAAAAATCTCCAAGGGTGGTGTGTGTGTGTGTGTGTGTGTGTGTGTGTGTGTGTGTTTCTTTATTTCAGAGTGGGGAGTAGGGAACTGAAGTACGGTGAATCAGCCAGCAAGGGAACTATCCTGCCCCCCCATCCCAATTAGTTTGTTGATTGACGGATGGGTGGTGGGAGTGAAGGAAGGTTCACAATTTTCTGAATGATCTACTTTTCCATTATTCAAATAATATGAATGTGTGTGTGGGGTGGGGAGGAAATGCGGAAACCCAAATTATTTTGTGAAGTGCAAGAAGCCGTAGGAAGGAGAATTAGAGAAAATGCCTTAAAGTGGCGCTCCTGCCAGGCAGATTGCATTAAATTATGCAAGACTGCCAGTTAAGAGACATTTCTTTTCTCAAGGAGTCAAATGAATTAAATGCCATTTTAGGGGGCAGCAACAAAAACAAAACAAGGGCTTTTTTCCTTTTGAGAAAAAAAAAACCCCAGCTGATAATGTTTTGAGCTCAGCTTCTGGTGCAACGGAAGCACAAGGATTCTTATATTAATTCTTATAGAAATGGACGGTTTTCATCTTCAGAAATGGCTGATATGAGGCTTTGAGGAGGAGAGAGACAACACAATCATACAGATAAAGAACAGGAGAACTGGGCCCAAAGTCCATCATCCTGCTTCTCACGTTGGCCACACCAGATGTCTTCAAAAAGCCCCCACACAAGGCATGATGACATCAGCTTCTGGCTGTGACATCACTTCCAGATCAATGACATCACTTCCGGTGTGCCCCGACACAAGTGCCATTCCAAAAAGCGGGTCCCTGTTTTAAAAGTCCGAAAACCACTTGTCTAATGTGCTTGCACTTATCTAGTGCCCCCTGGAACGCCACCAAAGCCCATGGCCACCACCGCATCTTGTGGCAGGGAGTTCCAGAGACGCGTTCTGCATGGTGGGAAGAGTTCTACCTTCCATCTCTCCTGAACGGCGGCTGCAACTGTGCTCTGTCTCACTTGAAAGCCATCCAAGGCTGTGGTGTGTGCCCCCCCCGACTTTTACAAATATAGTCTTTGAGAACCTTGGAGGAAAAAAAAATAATACACTTCAGCAGGTGCAATCAATCAATAGCCACCTAAGATTTCACAAGCATAAGCCGAAGTGAACAGGGCCTGCCTTTTCTGCTACAGAAGATTAAGCCTCTATAGTCCGCTACGGATAGCATTTCAATCGCAAACAATAAGGCCAGAAG
>JAJKFI010000103.1:1052690-1074049 GCA_029204185.1 Lerista edwardsae | reverse complement strand
AGAGAGAGAGAGAGAGAGAGAGAGAGAGAGAGAGAGAGAGAGAGAGACTGAATGAATTTAATTTATTATGGTCTTAGACCAGTGAAAAGAGAGAGAGAGAGAGAGAGAGAGAGAGAGAGAGAGAGAGAGAGAGAGCAACTTCTGTTACACCCATCAAGTTGTGTGGCACTGCTTTGAAATTCAGACCCAGTTGCCTCGTGTTTTATCGGGTGCAGAAGACGTTTCTCTTTCGGCCCTTGCTTACTCGGCCGCAGGGTGCGACAGAACTCATTTTGCTATTCAGGGTGCTGCTCCGTTGCAAGCCCTTTCCGCGCGCCGGCGATAATTGCCTGGCTCTCCCTGTCCCTGACTAAACATCTGTGTGCTGGATTTGTCTACTCTGCAATGTCCTCCACGAATGTCAAAAACAAGGGTGTGTGTTCTTGTGCCGAAGGAGGCAGCGAAACATGTCCTTGTCTAGGCTATGGCTCGTTACCAGCCATCCAAAACCAGGCTTGCCATGAGCCAGGGACCCCAGTCTTGACGCTATGCCAGGGACAGGGGCATCTGGACATTGTAAATCTGGACATTGCAGCGTCCCATAACCTGGTAAACCATGAGGACAACTTGGCAATGGGTGCAGCAAGACCAAATGTGACAGCTGGAGTTAAGAGCACAAGAACAGTAGAAGAGCCCTGCTGGATCAGACCAACAGGCCAACTAGTCCAGCTTCCTGCATCTCACAATGGCCCACCAGATGCCTCAGGGAGCACACAAGGCCACAAGATGCCTCCATCCTGTTGCCACTCCCTTGCACCTGGCATTTTGAGGTAGCCTACCTCTAAAACCAGGAGGCTGCATGTACCCATTGTGGTTTCTAATCTGTGATGGACTTATCCTCTATCCTTCCGTCCATACCAATCCTTTTTTAAAGGCATCTAGGCCAGACGGCAGCAATGTATGTATTTCCCAGTAGCAATGTATGGCTGTGAGAGCTGGACCAGAAGAAAGGCAGAGCGCCGAAGAATAGATGCTTTTGAATTATGGTGTTGGAGAAGACTCTTGAGAGTCCCCTGGACTGCAAGGAGATCCAATCGGTCAATCCTCCAGGAAGTCAAGCCTGATTGCTCCCTGGAAGGACAAATCCTGAAGCTGAAGCTCAAAGACTTTGGCCACCTCCTGAGAAGAGAGGACTCTTTAGAAAAGACCCTCATGCTGGGCAAGATGGAAGGCAAAAGGAGAAGGGGGCGGCAGAGGAGGAGATGGTGAGACAGTGTCACCGAAGCAATGAACATGAAATTGGGCGAACTCCAGAAGCTAGTGGAGGACAGGGAGGCCTGACGTGCCGTGGTCCATGGGGTCGCGAAGAGTCGGACACGACTTAGTGACTGAACAACAACAACAACAACAGGCCAGACGGCATCACAATATCCCGTGGCAAGAAGTTCCACAGATTAATTAGACGCTGAGTAAGGAAATGTTTTCTCCTGCCTGTTCTAACTCTCCTGACACTCAACGTTAGCGGAGGATGTAGCTGTGTAGTGTGAGAGGGAAAAGAGCATCCCTGTGTCCACTCTGTCCATTCCCTGCATAATTTTGTATGTCTCTATTGTGTCTCCCCTCAGGCGGCCTCAGGTTCTCCTTCGAAACCTGCAACACAGGGGCACTGTCTCCCCCATCTCTGGGCAGATGAAAGGTATCTAAAGGAGGGTCCACATGCACCTGTGACCCTCCAAAAGCTATTCTCTTGCCCTAAAGGGCCAAAATAAGGACCCAACTGGCACAATGATCAATGATTTTGCCAGCGTCCTCGATAAGGACAGAGGGACTCTGATAAATCAGTAGAGTTGGAGCTTGCACCAATCTAAAAGGCCGTGTTTTAAATTCAACAATGAGAGATTTGCAGCTATTAGATGGAGACGTTTTGACGTTTATTTGCCTAGGGGGTGGCATCCATCAACGGCCCACAGCAGCCCTTGTTTCAGCACAGCCGTTGATCAGCTCCCCTCCCCCCCGTTGGAAAAGGCATCACCAAGCAATCAATTCAGACTTCATCAGGACGCAGAGCCAAGTTATGGGGGGGGGGGAAATGGACCAATTTCCTTGCCAAAGCCACGAATGCTAAACTTGGAAATGCATGAATGTCCATCTGATTAATTGAGGCAATTATGACTTTTTTCTCCCCCTAAAGGATACTTTAAGCAGCTTTTGATTCAAGGGGCAGTTTAACTTAGCGGTTTAAACGAGCTGCAGTTGATCTTGTGATCAACTGGCTATTTTCTACTTACTGCTTTAAATAACTCCTGGCCTCTCATTTGCTGCGCGAAAAACCACAATAATCAAATCACAATGATCTTGGGAGGCTATAGGACCTCCTCAGCAACCCAACAACCTCAGCCATCACGGAGCTTAAACTAGTTGGGAAAATAGCGTTTGGAAAGGAGGTGGAATGAAGGTCTAGGGCTGGTGTGGCCGAGAGGAATTGCCCCTTCTGCGCAATTATCAGAATGATTTTAGAGCATTCTTGGGCATCCGTGAAGACCTCCTCAAGGTAAGGGAATGTTTGTTCCCTTACTTCAGAGCTGGAATTGCTCCCTCGGTCTTCCATGTCTGCAACATGGACATAATGGTTCTGACTACATGCTGCTGTGAAGACCACATCAGTGTTCATCTGAAGCATTCTGCACACTCGGAAAGTGTAATGCAAATTTGCAGTTTAGTTCTGTATGTGCGCACTCAAAAGTCAACACCAAGGCGTTCGGCCAGATTGCAGGAGACGATTTGGTGGTAAAAAGGAAAAACAAAAGGATTTAAATATTTCAAGAATTCAGATGGTTTGACAAGGGGAGGTTAAAACACTGCAATTTTTTTTTTGTTTTGGTGCAAAGGTTTGCCCGATATCTGGACCTGCTGATAAAAACCTCCCTGGCAGTACGATTGCAATTCTACCTTCTTAGATCACTATCACGGGAAGAAGAAAGGCCTCCGTCTCCTGTTTATGGGTGGCAGGGAAAATTGCCTTGCCGCCTCCTTCATAAACACTCTGAAACAAATCTATTTTATCGCCTATTTTAAATGATGCTTTTCATGTTCAGTTTGATTCAAAAGCGCAGGGCTTTTTTCCAGGAAAACGAGCCAAGCAAAACCCGAAGCTTACGATTCAGGGAAATGTGATTGTGTTACTTGAGACGGCAATAAAAAGCCTTCTCGAAAGAGCTGTTCCCCCTCCCCAAATATCCGGCAGCAAGGTGGGCTCTCTGCTGCTGTGTCCGTGCAGGAGACACGAAGTGGATGCATTGACGCTACTAGAAAGTTGGAGGAGCGATTGGTTCCCACAGGAAAGGTGCTCCCATAAGCAGCCACTGAAAGAGTGAAGGAGAGCTCTACAAAAGGTTGCAGCTTTCTCCCAGTTCTTATAACTGGTTGGTACATCACCAGGAAAGTAGCTTACCTGCTACTTAAGAACATCAGAAGAGCCCCTACACTGGATCAGGCCAAAGGCCCACCTAGTCCAGCTTCCTGCCTCTCACAGTGGCCCACCAGATGCCTCAGGGAGCACACAAGGCAACAAAATGCCTGCATCCTGTTGCCACTCCCTTGCACCTGGCATTCTGAAGTAGCCTACTTCTAACATAAGGAGGTTGCACCACCCATCTTGGCCTGTAGACCACGAAGGACCTTTCTGCCAGAAAAGGGGGTACTTAGGGGGGTGGTCTTTACATAATGACCTTGCACCCTGCCACACCACTCACATGGCCCCCTAACCTGGAGCCACTGAGAAACATCCATCACATCATTGAAAGGGCCATCTCTTGGAGGGTGCGAAGTGTGGATTTGTGCTCCTCTCAACACAAGTCTCAGACTGACCCTACTGTCAAGGGCCTGACTCAAGCTGACGCCTCCAACTTGCACTGGGGCTGCACCCCCAACCCCCGACGGCAGGTGGGGGACCCACATGACTTCCTGCTCCTCCAGACAAAAAAAGGTTTGTGCTTTCCTTGTCCTCATCTGCAAGTTTAAAGGAAATCGCTCCGTGTTTTCCTTGTGTACCAACTCATCATTATGCCGCACGATACTGAATACCAAGGTTTGCTTTTTAATTGCTCCTTGTTATGTGTAGCCTTTGGTGACACACAAGGCATTAATTAATTCACGGCGCTCTTTCGACGCTTTTCTGGCCACCCCTCGCTTTGTCTGAGCAGGCGTCAAACGTGAAACATCACAAGGAAGCAGACAGCGTCAACCATGAAGCACCATTGCTGGTCATCCGTCGGTTGTAACAAATGCTGCTGCGCTTCACCCGTCACATTCCACCGGATATTGAAATGAAATATCACGGTCTGTCAAATGCAGACCTGACATATTCACGGGAAAAGATGCACCAGGACACCTAGAGAATAGTCGGCAGGCGACAATTTCAAAGAGAGCGCCTGGGAGCCAACTCATTCCAGCTGTACTTAATACTTCCCCACGTGGCTCGCAGGTACAATTTCCCTCCGTGCAACCTGCAAACAGAAGCAGTGAAATTTATATTTTGCAAAAGTGGTCCCCCCCCCGCAAAAAACCCCCCACCACATTCCAGCTGTGCAGGACAGTAAGCCGGGCAGCCTTGAGGGCTTGTCAGCTGTGCTTTCTGAAAGCAATTAAAATGATGGATTATCTAGGTATGGGGCTAGTGCTCTCTAACAGGGAAATAAATTCATCAGATTGCACCGGGCAGAGGCGCTTATGTAATCGTGCTGAGGGGTCACCACGTAATCCACCCACTTCAACAGCAAACAAATGGATCGCGAGCAACTTTCTGTTGGTCCAGGGGGACGTTGGGTGTGCGAGGAGCCAGGGCTCTGGGCCGTCTACAGGATACTGGAGGCCTGAAGCCAGTGGCATCACTAGGTGGTGTGGGACTTCAGGCGGTACCAGGTGACACACAGTGTGTGTGTGTGTGTGTGTGTGTGTGTGTGTGTGTGACACCACAACTGGCCAAAATGGTAAAATCTTGGTGTTTTTGAGTAATACCATCATGTTACATATCATTCGATGTGGAATTTACAGAAGAACGTGATGACACAAACCGCGCAGAAAATCTGCGTTCTGTCAAACGTTATAGCCAAAAAACCCACAAAAAACCAGAAAAAGAAAACACAAGTGCCTTCTGTAACAAAAAGTGGATTTCCTTCACTCAAAACTGATCCATGAAACTGATTGGGCAGAGGGCAGAAGGTTTAGTCAAGAGGGTTAAAGCCTCTGTTTGCCCGAAGATAAGATCCGAAGGTCGCCAGTTCGACAACACCGGAATTCTCCGTGAGCGGCAGACCTTGAGAATTGCGACTGATAAGAGCTGTCTTCAGCTGCCTGTGAGAGAGGAGTTGTGCTGGGCCAGCTGTTTCTTTGGTGGGAGCAGAGAAGCCGTTTATCAGCCAGCAGGAAGGCAAGTGTGTGGCCAAGAAAGAAGGACTAAACCACGAAAGTTCCACCTGTATGTTGTTTGTAGTTCTTGAAAGACAGAACTTCTCTGTAATTTGTAAAAAACCCTTGTGGGTTTAGAGATAAAGTCTGCCCATGTAAACCGCCTTGAATTAAAGCCAGAGGAGCAATCTAAATACTTGCATCATCATCATCATCATCATCATCATCACATCATTATTGTTGTTGTTGTTTTGAGAGCCAATGAGGAGTTGTTAGGACACAGCAGCGGACCAATAGGTGTTAGCAGTGGTGCGTGGTGGCGCAGCGGGTTAAACCTCTGCTGCTGGGCTTTCCGACCGGAAGGTTGGGAGTTCAAGACTGCGCAACAGAGTGAGCTCCCGTTGCTTGTCCCAGCTCCTGCCAACCTAGAAGCTCGAAAGCACCTAAATGCAAGTAGATAAATAGGGACCACTTCGGTGGGAAGGGAACGGCGTTCCGTGCGCTACGGCGTATAGTCACGCTGGCCACCTGACCACAGAAGCTTGTCCTTGGACAAATGCCGGCTCTAGAGGCTTTGAAACGGAGATGAGCACCGTACCCTACAGTCGGTCATGACTAGACCATTCGGTCGTGGGGAAACCTTTACCTTTAGGAGCCAGTTCTCGTTTCTATGTGTCAGAGCTAATATTACATCAGGTCGGAGCAAACCATGCTATTGTTCCCCTTCAACCTGGAAGAGGCAGGGCTTGCCAAGACTGAGAATCCTCCCAGGGGGTATCCCAGCTTCTTGAGTGCTCAGTTGCAAAGCAAGGCTGGCTGGGGTCCGGAGGAAGCAATGATCTGGGGAGCACTCAGAATTGCCCCCCCTCTCCAGCCAGCCAAGTGGACACCTGTGCATTGCAAATGACATCAGTGTCATTCCTAGAGGAGGGGCAAAACAGAACTTTTTGCAGGCCCTGAGCGCCTGTGTAAAGCGGCCCCCTCCCCCCATGCCTTCAGAGCCATTCGGGGACTGGCTGCTCTGCTCTCACTGCCACAAATGGCCCTGAAGGCAAGGGGGAGAAGCCGCTTTACAAGAAGCTCAGGCTCCTGCAAAACGTACCATTTTGGCACCTTCTAGAAGCGCCACTGCGTGACATCTTCCGGAGCGCTGTGCTGCCTGCTTGCCCTCTTCCCTCTGCTGCCGCTCTGACACCTTGTAAATCGAGACAAAAGAACAGCCACGGTGTGCAAGGAGCTTTTGACAGGCTGGCCGGCAGGCCGTGGGCTTCTAGTCACAGAGCAGCAAAGTGGAAAGGGGTTTTCCTTCCTCCGCCTTCATAAACAACCAATTGACACTGAAGCCAATTTCACAGGTCATAAAGTTTGCAATGAGGAGGCAAAGAAGACTGTGGCGAAGCTGAATAGCTATCGTGAGGAGAACGCTGGCTGCGGCACAAAGACGACCGGGAGAAAATAAAGACTGCAAGGGGAGGCCCAGGAGAGGTGAAGTCCTGCCCACTTTCCAAGAAAGGGCAGTTTGGGGGCTCTGTGGCTCCAATGCTGATGGCCTGACAGATCTGTGGAACCCCTTGCCACAGGATGCAGCGGTGATGGCGTCCGGCCTAGGGAATTGCCTTTGAAAGGGAATTGGTGGAGGGAAAGTCCATCATAGGTTACAAGCTAGGCATGGGGCTGTGCAACCTCCTGGTTTTAGAAGTGGGCTACCTCAGAATGCCAGGTGCAAGAGAGTGGCAACAGGGTGCAGGCATCTTGTGGTCTTGTGTGCTCCCTGAGGCATCTGGTGGGCCACTGTGAGATGCAGGAAGCTGGACTAGGTGGGCCTTTGGCCTGATCCAGCATAGGGGCTCTTCTTACGTTCGTATGACTCCCATTATATGTGGAGATGCATTGGATTTGAGAGGGGCGACATAACGAATTATTAATTTAACTGAATTTTACGTAGCTGGTTATGTATTGGCAGTATTGATCCTATGCTGGTCCGTGACTGCGATAAACATTTGATTGATTGGTTAAGTTATGCTGTATGTCACTGCTTTGGAACACTGGAGACATGCTGGTCGTGGTCTTCTCGGGGGGGGACGACACACCGGCTGACCTCTGTAGGCCCCCCGAGCAGGAGGTCTCGGACCGATGCAGGCCCAGGAGTAGCCACATCAGGGCTTCAGAAACGCGGCTGAATTGTGGGCCTGGATGGTTCTCCCTTCCCTGGGGGTTTAAAGGTAAAGGTAAAGGTTTCCCCACGACCGAATGGTCTAGTCGTGACCGACTGTAGGGGGCGCTGCTCATCTCCGTTTCAAAGCCTGTAGAGCCGGCGTTTTTGTCCGATCATGTGGCCAGCATGACTCTACGCCGTAGCGCACGGAACGCCGTTACCTTCCCACCGAAGTGGTCCCTGTTTATCTACTTGCATTTTTTAGGTGCTTTCGAACTGCTAGGTTGGCAGGAGCTGGGACAAGCAACGGGAGCTCACTCCGTTGCGCAGTCTCGAACTCCCAACCTTCCAGTCGGAAAGCCCAGCAACAGCAGATTAACCCGCTGCGCCACCACGTCCCTGGGGGTTTACCTGATGCCAAAGAGCACCCGCAGGTAGCTAATTAAGCTGCCTCTCCCCTCCTCTCCACTCCAGAAGGGAAGCAACGCAGAGCAACGCAACCGAGAACGAGGCCATGGGCTCTGCTTAGACAGGCGCCATGAGGGGAAAAGTGGAAAGCATGTAATTTACTCCTTTCAGAGGCGTTAATGTTTATGAAGTGCCTTTGTGCGGGTCCCGGTGGCTTGTCAAGCCGCAAGCAGGAGGAAACGCTAATTCAGCCCCACGATCAATGGGCCCTTTCTAAAGAGACGCGGGATCGTTTCGCTGAAAGAGAAACAAATGCTGCGAAAGAGGTAAACAGCTGAAAGGTGCGACTCTCTCTCCCGCCCCCCCCCACCCAAAATCCCCTGAGCAGAGAAGCAAAACTTATTTGGCAAAACCCATTTGACCCCCTTTTGAATTATGGTGTTGGAGAAGACCCTTGAGAGTCCCCTAAACTGCAAGGAGATCCAATCGGTCAATCTTCCAGGAAGTCAAGCCTGATTGCTCCCTGGAAGGACAAATCCTGAAGCAGAAGCTCAAGTACTTTGGCCACCTCATGAGAAGAGAGGACTCTTTAGAAAAAGACCCTCATGCTGGGAAAGATGGAAGGCAAAAGGAGAAGGGGGCGGCAGAGGAGGAGATGGTGAGACAGTGTCACCGAAGCAATGAACGTGAAATTGGGCGAACTCAGGAAGCTAGTGGAGGACAGAGAGGCCTGGTGTGCTGTGGTCCAGGGGGTCGCGAAGAGTCGGACACGACTTAGTGAATGAACAACAACAATTTGACCCCCACATGGTGGTACCGCCGGAATTCACAAAGGGCAGAAGCAGACTAAACCAACAACATAAGAACATCAGAAGAGCACCTAGGCTGGATCAGGCCCAAGGCCCATCTGGCCCAGCCTCCTGCCCCTCACAGTGGCCCACCAGATGCCTCAGGGAGCCCACAAGACCACAAAACGCCTGCATTCTGTTGCCACTCCTTTGCACCTGGCACCCAGCCTACTTCTAGAAAGCCGCACATACCCGTCACAGCCTGTCGCCCGAGATGGACTTTTCCTCCCTCTATCTGTTTAATCCCCTTTTAAAAAGCATCAAGGCCAGGCGCCCACACCACACCCTGTGGCAAGGAGTTCCACAGACCTCTGAGGAAGGACACATTTGCTTCAGTGAAAATACCTGGTGAAAGGCAAGCCGTTCCAGAACGCGTTGTGTCACGTCTCCAGCAGCTACCAAGAATCTTCTGTTTAGAGCTCAGGCCTACCTAGTAAAATGGCCGGGGGGGGGGAGTGACAAGGGGGTGGAAAGGACAGGACATTTTTTTTCCCTTTCCCACCCTAATGAAACTTTTTCCGGCTGTCCGAGCTCAGGTTTGGGATCCTAAACCAGGATGCTTCATTTGTCATATGCCAGAGGTCTGCAGAGTGTAGGAGAGGGAAGATACGTGTTATATATCTGGATACACACACACACCCAAAGTATGCAGACATAAGAACATAAGAACATAAGAAGAGCCTTGCTGGATCAGGCCAAGGGCCCATCTAGTCCAGCTTCCTGTATCTCACAGTGGCCCACCAGGTGCCCCAGGGAGGCATGAGACAACAAGATACTTGCATCCTGTTGCCACTCCCTTGCACCCGGTACCAGTAGCCCACCACCTTTGTAAGGAGGTTGCACAATCCATCATTGCCTATAGCCCACGATGGACCTTTCCTCCAGATGGGCATTTCCTCCAGAAATCCGTCCAATCCCCTCTTAACCCCTGCTAATTGGGCAAGAGGCACTTTTTCAAGTGGTGCTCCTCTTGTATTTAGCAGGGGGAGAGTAATTGTCCCTCTTCAACCCAGTACAGTGTCTTTTCTAGTGGCTGTTGCTGGGGATGTTCTACATTTTTTTAGATTGTGAGCCCTTTCGGGACAGGGAGCCATTTAACTTTAGTATTACTATTTGCCTGTAAACCGCTCTGTGAACTTTGTGTTGAAAAGCGGTATATAAGTACTATTTGATTGATTGATTGATTAAAGGCATCAAGACCAGATGCCATCACCACCTCCTGTGGCAAAGAGTTCCACAGATTAACCACCCGCTGGGTAAAAAAGTACTTCCTTTTACCTGTTTTAACTCTCCCAACCCTCAGTTTTAGTGGATGCCCCCTGGTTCTGGTGTTTTGAGAGAGGGAGAAGAACATCCCTCTATCGACTTTATCCCTTCCATGCATAAGAGACATAACTCTCTTATCGGTGGGCGATTCTGTTGGCTGATTGGCACAAGGAGACGGGGCCCAGAAGTCGCTGTGCTCGGAAGAGGCAGCACAACTCAACCTGACCCACACGTCTCACCACTCAGCCTTCTTCTGCACCGCCGCCCCACCCCCCAAACACTAGCATGAGACGGCTCTCTGCACATAGCTAAGCTAACCTTTCCCCCGCTGCCTGTCCCTCGGATAAAAGGCTCGCTTTCCCCCCCGAACTGCTGAGCGCATTTAATGTCAAGCGAGGGTGACTGCGAGGAAGAGAGCGAGCGAGAGCTGCCTGCTTCCCCACCGTGCGCGAAGGCCACAGGCTGCTGCGCTCGCTCTGGTTGTTTGAGGACGCCCACGCACCCTCCGCCAATTACGTCACCGAGGACAAAGATTTGCAAGGGGAAAAAAAAACCCAGGTCACAAGGAGAGGGAAGCAGAGCTCTCCTGGCTGCAGGGCCTGGTCTTTTAGGGAGCGTAGCAGGTCCACAAGACCAGGGTCTCAGCGCACTGAGAGTGCAATCCTCACCTGGAGTGAGGCCGGCACAGTTTGGCCAGCAAAGTTTGGACAGCACAAGCGACACCGTAAAGCACGTTTGGACCACTCTCGGAGTTAGGGAGGGTGGTGCCCAGTGATGTCATGCACCCACTACGCACCGCTACGCGAGTACCGGTTCCTAGAAGTTGAGCTGGCCCCGCCCACTCGAAGCTGGCCCCTGCTATTTAACCAGGGAACAGTGGAAGCAAAATATGTATATACACATCTCTAGAAAGCAAAGCAATAGAAGTTAAGTCAACACTAACCACAAGCTGAAGTTATTACAAACACGATCACATCACGATCATATCACAAACACGATGGCAACAATCATGACCTCACTTCCGGCTTATGACGACACTTCCGGTGGGTGGAGCCCGACAAGTGCCAATCAAAAGTGAGTCCCTTTTCCTAAATCATTTGGATGACACCACTAGTGGTGCCCATCTCTGTGCTGACCTCTCTGACTCAGAGAGTGGCGCAAACATACTTTATGTGCCGGGCCAAACTTTGCTGGCCTAACTGTGCCGGCCTCACTCCAGGTGAGGATTGCGCCCTGAAATGTCAGGTATATGATTACGAGGCCTTTGTGGATGCCGTTGAAAGTGCTCGTGACTGATTCATTCAGTTCATCCCTAATCAAAGCTGGACACTGAGATCTCTTCAAAAAAAAATCTCCCTGAACGTCCACTGAACAAAAGAAACGTATCCGACAGACCCGCAGCTGGTAAGTTTGGTTAGCTCTTTTCTGCCATTGGTCGGCAAGAGCCCGGTCACCCAGTAACCATAGTACCCATCTGCAGCGCTGAGCAAACAAATGATTCTATGGAAACAGGCTTCGTCTCTCCCAGAGCACTGGTGTGTTTGCTCTGGCCGGCAGGCATCTTGTCCGTTCTGTGTCGAGGAATAATGGGAATTCAAATCAGAAAGCAAAACAGTGCGAAGAAAGTCAATTACAACCCCGATGATTAACTATCCCGGAGTCGGCTCAGTGGAAGAGAACTTGACTCTTCATTTACTCTCAGCTAAAGCCTGTATGCGAAGGTTAATGTTTCGGAGCCTGGGTGTCTATTACGCCTTAATGCTCAGGCACAAGCAAACAATGGACGAGGACTCAAAAAAAAAAATTACCTGTTTAACTACTGAACAGATACAGGCTGAGAAATAACCTAATTTATTGCTGCATTCTCAGGAAAGCAGCAGGGTCTGGTGTCACAATGACGGCATTTCAGGGGCAGAAGATTTAGTCGAGAGGGCTAATGCCTCCGTTTGCCTGAAGATAAGAGCTGAAGATCTGAAGGTCGCCAGTTCGGGACAGCCGGAAGTCTCTGTGAGCGGCAGACCTTGTAAATTGCGACTGATTAACAGCTGAGCTTCGGCTGCCTTGTGTGCGGGGGAGTTGTGCCGAAGTTCAGCCGCTTCTCTGGTGGGAGCAGGGAAGCTGCTTATCAGCCAGCAAGAAGACAAACGGGAGCCAGAAAGAAGGACTAAATCCAGAAAGATCCATCTGTATGTGTGTCGTTCTTGAAAGAGAGAACATTTCTGTAAAAATTGTAAAAACCTTCGGGTTTCTGAATAAAGTCTGCCCATGTAAACCGCCTTGAGTTATAGTCATTAGAGAAATCTGGTGACCTAAGAAAGGCGGTATATAAATCCAAGTATTATTGTTATTATTTTATTATTTCTAGCCATGACATCACTTCTGGTGGGTCCTGGGCAGATTGTCGTTCCAAAATGTGGGTCCCGGAGCTCAAACGTTTGAGAACCATTGTCTTAGATGTTTTGCCAAAGCCAAAGTACCTGTCAGAGGTCTCCAGGAGGAGGCTGTGGATGTACGGTGGCGTTAACCCCTTTTTGCACCCCTGAGCAAATGAAAAATGTTTCAGTTGTTTATTTTTTGCAGAGAGTCAACTGTGAGCAAAGTTTGGCAGCACTTGAGTGTGTTCCAAGGCAAGCCAGCCTTGCTCTCCCAAAGTGCTTTGAACGCATTCCAAAAGAGATAGCGAGTCTACTTCATTAAGCTTTACTTGAAGGCTCCATTCCAGCACCAGTGAAGATGAGAGATGCCCCAGCCCAGTGACCCTGCTGTTTCCAACAAACCCCAGAACGGACCAGCACTTGAAAGGAAGGGAGCCTGCGCTACGATATCTGCACTAAATGGTTATTAAAAGCAATGACTTCACATTCCATCAGAGCTGTGGAGTAAATCATGCGGCAATAAACCTCATTACCAATAAATTCGCCGCCACGGAGGCTATAACAACGTTGCAATAAAAACACACGTCGTCACTTGTAGAGGCCACTAAACCCCTAAGTTTGAGAATAGGCATTAGAGACTGAGATTTGCATTGGAGCTCACACCGACACTGATGGGAGGTTTGGGGTAGTTACCTGTGAAATACGACTGCACAGGCCCCCTGATATCATGATGCAGAGCATTGAGATTCTGCCCCCGGCGTTCAAATTCTCACGGATTGGCACAAAGGAGACCAGTGTGTTGGAGGCAGGGGTGGGGTGGGGGCCTAGAAGGGACAATGTTCAGCTTTATGTATTGGCTCTCATTTGGAATCCATGTCCAGAGTGACAAATTACAGTCCAGGAACCAAGTGACCAGCTTACCTATTGCTGGAAGAAGCAGACCCAGACCTCGGTCTGGTCAACACTGGCAAGAGCTGGTGAAGGCAGGGGAAAAGCAGAGGCAGAAACACCTCCCTTTGAAAACAGGGAGCCAGTTCAAGAAGAGAGCCTGCGGTTTAGGGATCCTTATGGAATTCCAGCTCAGATTTTTAAGGCTCTGCTCCACCAGATGTATGTGTAGGAAACCAGAAGCGTGCAGGAGTATGCACAGAGTGAGCACATCCTGTGCATTGATGTGCAAACTGGCCCTTTAAGTGAGCTCGCCTTTCCCTTGGCCCTGATTAGCTGAAGGCTGCCACGGCACACAAACCGCTGATATTGACATGTGCAATTGGCTCTCCTCTCCCCTCCGACAGGAGTGTGACTGCCTCCATTTCATCTCTCGGAGGCAGTCAATATTGCAATTATGGGCTGGAGTTGAAGTCAACTATACCCATTATGACCCCTCTCCTTCTTGCAGTCGATGCTGCTGTTCTCCTTTTCCCCCACGTCAAAAATCACACGCTTCGGATCCTTCTCCCTTGGCAGTGTGAATTCTTTCCCCAGCCTGCTTCTCCCGTTCAGCTGCGCACTCAGATTTTCCACCCCTCTGCCCAGAGCCAGAAGCGACAGGGTCCCACCGAAAACATTTTTCTGGGGGCCCCAAGTTCACAGCCGAGTTCTGTAGAATCTTAGAGACGTAAATAAGCTTCCAAAATACTGTCAATTTTCTTTATATGCGACCTGGCTTATCTGTAAGGGGCAGAATTGCTACTCTCCTCACTATCTGTGCCCCGTCCTTGTTATCCACTATGCAGAGACCTTCAAAGGCTGCAGGGACCTTGCGAATGGTACCTACTTTCACAACGCTTCAAGGTGGGCTCGGCAGAGAGCGCGGGCAAAAGTCACCCATATCTTTGGCCTCCTTGAATCTCCCTGCTTCTACTCTAGCCATTGTACCACACTGTCTCTCTGGGTTAATGAATGCGCCTCTTGGGGCTACAGTGTTGTTTGAGTGGTGGGGAAAGCAGTGCACCCCCTCCCCTCCATCATCTAGATATATGTGCTGGGTGCTCCACACTGAGCAATGTATCTCTCTTTTTTTTTAAAGGTAATTGGATGTTGGCCTGAAGCATCCAAATCATGCATTCTGTGGTGGGGAAGGAGGGGCACACCCTTCCTCCACCAAGGGGGTGGTCTGTGCCCCCATATGAACATGGACCGATTGGCCATGGCCAAGAACCCAAGCAGCTGTCCGTGGTGCTGAAACAAACGGAAACAGCCCAGGCCACCGTCTGCGGCAGAATCCTGCTTCTGCAGAAAGGATAACTAGGGATAATTAGACGGTACAAATTTGGATAATATGAGGACTTTGAATACATTGCACAAAATTGATTTCAGCATATGGATTTTTACAAGGCAGGACTTGGCAAGAAGGAGACTGCCATTTGTCATTTGATCGCTGCATAGAGGCCATTATATTTATTACATTTCTGTCCGTTTCTTCCTCAAAGGAGCTTGTGGCAGCAAACATGTTTCCCCCCTTCCAGTAGCATAGCTAGGGCATCTGCTACCTGGGATCAAAGAAGATTGTGTAGCCCCCAACAACAACAACAAAATCAAATTTAATTAAGTAAATAAATAGAACGTTTTCTGGTTAGTTGGCCATAATTTCTGAAAGAATACAGATATTCCAACATGGTTTGCTCCACTGCATTCTGCCTGTTGCATGGAGAGTGCCACCAGCCCCCCGTCCCTGCCTCCTTGTGATTGGACAAGCCTGATTGCCAAAACCTCAAGGATTGGGCAGAAGTTTCACGGTTCTGCTCATCTCCCGCCCAGCTTGCACGGGCATCTGTTCCTCACGCAAGGCACGAAGAGCCACTTCCCAGATTGTGGGAGAACATATTCGCAAGCTATAAATAATGTCCCCAGAATCTGGTCTTGGCAAGCGGTCTGATCTGGTTCCAAAAGGAAGATGCAGGCTATGGGGTGGAATGAGACACCAGGTAGCCCTGCAATTCTTTTTTGAGGTGCTGGAGGCATGCTTTTGTGGCCACTGTGGCTGCCATTATTTTTATTTATTTAATGTATTTTTATACTGCCTTTCTCCAGATTTCTCTGGACTCAAGGCGGTTTACATGGGCAGGCCGTTCATAAACCCCATTTTTTCAATTGGGGTTTTTACAACTATTGTTCTACGTACCATTCACAGAACCCTCAATTTCGTCAGATGTTTCCCTTTCAATGTGTGGTCATGATCCTGGCTGCACGCTTGCACCTTCTGAGCCTTCACAGTCTACCACCTTGGCCAGTTCTTTTGTCAGCTGACTCCTCCACACTCCTCCCATTCCTCCACAAGCTCTGTCAGTGACTTCCCGTCTCCCATCCAAGGCCAATCCAAGGCTGATCCTGCTTAGCATCTTCAGGCAAAGGCAACAGCTCAACCTCCAGACCACACTTCCTGCCCTTTTATTTATTTGAAGATTTTTTTCCCCTGTGCTTTTCCACTAAAATGAGGAGAGGAAAGGGGCAGAGACTAGGACAGGAAGGGGGTGTCAAGGCTGAGAAGGGGGCAGTATCTGTGGTGGCAGCTCCCCCAATATTCTCCCCCTCCCCAGCCTCCAGCCACTTTCCTAGGTCTATTGATGCAAATTGTGGGGGTAGGTCCTAATAGCCCCATCATGGCAGCTGTTGAGCCTCTGCTTGAAGGTCTCAAGAGAGGGAGAATCAACCACCTCCCCCCAGTGGCAATCTGTTCCACTGTCCAACAGCCCTTATCATCATGAAATTCTTCCTGATGTCCAACCAGAATCTCCTAGATAGGACTAGGCTATTAAAGTGGCGTTCTGGCAAATGCTCTTCAACGGGTGAAGACTTCAACCAGTGACTGAATCCATGCAAGGAAATCTACGCCAGTTGAATTTCTGCCTGTACAGGAAGCTACGAAATGAATCGGCCAGAGCAGTTGGGAAGAGCAATAAATGACAATGCTAAATCGAATTTTAAAAACAACAACACCATCTTTGCACATATTGGAAATCCCAAAACATTCGTCACTGCGAGGGGCTTGTGACTAATCAATAGTAACACTGATTGTGTCACACGGAACACAGTGCCAGCACAACACCCTTGGCGGTGCGAATGAATGAAATGAAGCTTGGAGTGAGGAGCATTAAGAGGAGGAAAAGGAATGCCGTTAAAACGGTTAACACCGCTATTACATATTTTAAGAGCATCTCTGGTTGCCTGCAAATTGCCTCATTTGAGTAATCTCTCCATTCATGGAATATTAAAAAGGTGTCACATCTGTGGAATGTTCACTGAGGGAACATGAGAGGAGTGGAGAGAAAGCAAACAGGAGGTGTGAAAATATATATTATTTTTTTTTTTAAAAAAGAAGAAGCTGGTTGCTAAGTCAAGCTGCCGCCAGGAATGGCTTGCTGAGAGGGGCAACTTCTACCCAACGGGGAGGGGGTGTCTAATGTTGGACTTTTCCCCCAGTAGAGGCTCCCTTAACACAACCTGATGGGACCTGTGGCCTTCCACAGACTTTCACACAAGCAGAGGCGGATCTACAGGGAGGCCAAAGCTCTAAGTGTTGCAAGAACCCTTCCCCTGTCACGTAAATCCCTCCTCTCCCTTGCTGCTGTAGCCAGTAAGCAACACCAAGATGTTGCTGTTCCCTGTGAGGATTGGCTAAAACGGTGCAGGAGAGGAGTGGTTTCCACTGCAAGGGAAGGCTTCTTGCAAAACTTAAGAGCTTTGCCCTCCCTTAGATCTGCCTCTGCACACAAGACTTTGCGGCAGAACCCGGTGTAGGAGCAGCACCACCACAAGCACAACTGCAAATCATCATTAAACTGTGAGGGTGCTTAAACAGTTTTCCTGAGCACTACTTAGGAAAGAGGAAGTGTAACCAGGGAATATTAGTCTGTCGGGTTTAATATATCTCCAGCATGTGGGCCTTGGGCCAACACCACAGCCTAATCTTTGCCAAAGCCTTTTAATTAGGACTGAGTGTTGCTCTTTAAACCCATCCTTTGTTCCTCCAAAACAGTGAGAGAGAGAGAGAGAGAGGTACGAGGCTTGGAAATTAATTGATTCGCTGAAATAAGTTCAGGCTCCTTCCCTTTCATATGCTAAAACCCCGTTCCTGTTGGAGGGGAGCATCAGAGACTTTTGCATGTGACAAGGGGGGGCAGGAGGGAGGTTGTTTTAATAAAAGAAAGAGCCACTCAGCTGAGGTCATGCTTCATCCCTGGCTTGAACAGAACCCTGGAGGTGACTCCCTGTAAAAATATTTCTGTCTCTGAAGAGAGGGAGGCTGAGGAAGAACTCTTGCTTCCAAGCTGACAGGGTATTTCACTCAGTGGTGTCATCTAAATGATTTAAGAACAGGTACTCACTTTTGATTGGCACGTGTCGGGACCCGCCCACCGGAAGTGACGTCATAAGCCGGAAGTGATGTTGTGGCAGGAAGTGACATGAAAAAAGCCCTTTTTGAGGCCTCAGACGATTTTAAACTGACCCAACAGTTGCAACAGTATTCCACAGCACCCCCAGAACATGTGCAGGAGGCCTGGCATCATGTTAAAACCCCAGAGCAACTCATTTTTCAGTGGCAAGGAAAGGCAAGGCTCCGCTCGCTGCCTGCCTGCCTGCCTGGCTCTGAGAACATGCAGGCAACTCAAACATGCAGGAAATTCAAACGTTGCAGAGGGCGGAGTTGATGAGTGGGCGGGCGAATGGGCGGGGCCAGCTGTAATCCTAGAAACCGGTACTCGCGTACCCCTGCCTACCCCCTGCATGACATCACTGATTTCACCCACAAAATATCAGATGACCAGCACAGGTAGAGTCTGCCCTTTTTATCCATGGGGGGGGGGAATTCATTCCAGGACCCCCTGCAGGTAAGCAAATTCGCTGCCACTTCCAGTTTGATGAGCAAGCCAGAAGTGGCTTTCTGAGGCCTCTGGGAAACCTTCTAAGTCCCATGGAGGCCTTTGTGGGCTTCAGGAGGCCTCCCAGAGACCTTAGAAAGCCACTTCTGGTTTGAATGGGTTAATCACATAAATTAAAAGTTCCATGAAACCGGAAATCTCATCAAACATTCCAAGTGTCTTTCCCCCCCCCTTTCCTGATGTTTTCAAGCCCTACAACCCCATCCTTGCTTGCAGAGGAAATCTACTCCTGTTCCCCCCTTTCGCCATGTGGGGGAGCCTTTGCAATAATAAGGAAACATGGTGGAGAAGACTGAGATGTCTAACCTTTTCTACAGAAATCTTTGTGGAAAGCAAACAGGTGAAGTCACCCTTCAATCTATGAAGACGACGGATGGGGACTATTTTACTTCCATGCTAGAGGGTGACCCATTCAGATCTGGAGTCAATTTTGGCCATTGCAAGTTCTAGTCAGATTGTTGTTGTTCAGTCGCTAAGTCGTGTCCAACTCTTCGCGACCCCACGGACCACAGCACACCAGGCCTCCCTGTCCTCCACCAGCTTCCGCAGTTCACCCAATTTCATGTTCATCGCTTCGGTGACACTGTCTAACCATCTCATCCTCTGCCGCCCCCTTCTCCTTTTGCCTTCCATCTTTCCCAGCATGAGGGTCTTTTCCAAAGAGTCCTCTCTTCTCATGAGGTGGCCAAAGTCTTTGAGCTTCAGCTTCAGGATTTGTCCTTCCAGGGAGCAATCAGGCTTGACTTCCTGGAGGATGGCCCAATTGGATCTCCTTGCATTCCAGGGGACTCTCAAGAGTCTTCTCCAACACCATAACTCAAAAGCATCTATTCTTCGGTGCTCTGCCTTTTGTATGGTCCAGCTCTCACATTGCTACTGGGAAAGTCCGATAGACAAAATCAAAAACAACAAGTCTCTAGACCTCATGCACACAGCAAGACATTTCAGAACTCAAGACATACTTTAGGAGTAGAAAGGCTTCCATTCATTTCTATCATGGGGAGAGCTCAGGCAGGAAGTGTGATGGAAAGGAATGATTTCTTGCCAAGAAGAACAGACAGGACGTGGGGCACTGTGGAAGGGTGGATAAGAACCGAAGCCGGTTCTGACCTAAAATGAACCACAGCAAAGCACTGCTCGCATGTCCCAGACAATATCTGTGTTGCTTTAAAGTGGAATCTAATACACTTTGGGAAACAACGCTCCCGGTGTCGTCATGCATTGTGCTTTATTTAATCACATTAAAAGCTGCAGAGATAGTATTATGATGGATTAGAGATGAATACGGCTTTTAAAAAAGGGAAAGTGGGGGATTGAGGGGGTGGTGGAAGAAATGGGCAGCAGGCAAAGCCAGGCCTGAGCGTGCATCAATCTCTTTGAATGAGCAGCGCTTGGCTCAAGGAAAAATCAAATTGGGAATATTAAGTGTATCCTTTTGTAAGTGCCAATAAAACTTGAAAAATGCACAGGTAATGCTACGCAGAGAAAGAGATCACTTTGGGGTTTTCCCAAGAGTTTTTCGCAAGCCTTCTGGATGCAACTGGAACAAGTTGGTATTATTCATAAATACAAGGTTTTCACCATTTTGGCCATTAGCTCAGCTTGTTGCTGGCCCTCAGAAATCGTGACATTACACACTAAGAAGAGCCTCACTGGATGAGGCCAAAGGCCCATCTAGTCCACCTTCCTGTATCCAACAGTGGCCCACCAGGTGCCTCAGGGAACACACAGGGCAACAAGATGCCTACATCCTGTTGCCACTCCCTTGCACCTGGTATGCTGAAGTAAAAGGTAAAGGTTTCCCCACGACTGAATGGTCTAGTCGTGACCGACTGTAGGGGGCGGTGCTCATCTCCGTTTCAAAGCCTGTAGAGCCGGCGTTTTTGTCCGATCATATGGCCAGCATGACTCTACGCCGTAGCGCACGGAACACCGTTACCTTCCCACCGAAGTGGTCCCTATTTATCTACTTGCATTTTAGGTGCTTTCGAACTGCTAGGTTGGCAGGAGCTGGGACAAGCAACGGGAGCTCACTCCGTCATGCAGTCTCGAACCCCCAACCTTGCGGTCGGAAAGCCCAGCAACAGCGGATTAACTCGCTGTGCCACCATGTCCCCTGAAGTAGCCTACTTCTAAAACCAGGAGGTTGAAAGGCCCACCACAGCTTGTAACTTTTTCTTGAAAAGCTTGTAATGGACTTTTCTTCTGGAAATCTATCCAATCCTCTTTTAAAGATCTTCTAAAGATCTTCCACCCTAAGAGGACCCTTCTGGAACACCCAGAAATCATCTTTGGGCACCTGGAAGGCAAATTAATCTATCTCTGCATTATTGACTGGGGATAACAGCCCCCTTTGTCAGATGTGCAGGTTGCTACATGGCACTGTTTTTGCTGCAACTGGGTTACCCCTCTGAAGCAAAACGATCTTGCGTGGGTGGGGCTGACCTGCATTCTGAAGTGGGCGGGGGGCACAAAATCCCTTTATGCCTGGGAAGGCTTTGTGCCTTTTCAGACAGCACTGAGAGGGGGGAAAGAATCATGGAAAAAGTCTCCAGGTGGGCTGGATGTTTTTGTTCTCTTCCCGGTGAACCATTTCTGACGTGTCGGGATAAAAGTCTTTCTTTTGCAACAAAGAACCCTCCGCAGGCCGCCTCCTCATGCTCAGATATTGGTGGGAGTCCTAGAAATCTGCTTCTGGGGAACAGTTCGGATTCAGCTGGACTGCTTTAAAAAAACGCTCCAGCTGCCAAAGAGAGACAGCAGGTGCTTTTCATCACTCGCTGGTCGGGCTGCAAAGGAAGGGCCTGAGGTTGTGTTTTACCTAAATGGCCGGGCTTGGGACAAGTTTTTGTTTTCTTCCGAAACAAAGCTCTGTGTTCCTGCAAAGCATCTCAGAGATTCTGGCAAGGGGAGGAACAATCCTTTCCAGTGCTTCCTGGGGAGGGGGAGGCCAAGTCTGGGACAACTGCAGGGAAATATTTCCAGAGCGATAATAATAATAATAATAATAATAATAATAATAATAATAATAATAATAATA
>JAJKFI010000103.1:990904-1038241 GCA_029204185.1 Lerista edwardsae | reverse complement strand
AGAGAGAGAGAGAGAGAGAGAGAGAGAGAGAGAGAGAGAGAGAGAGAGAGAGAGAGAGATCTGAAGGAGGCCCAGATCCCTCAATGAAAACAGGGGGACTTAGTAGTGAATTTTTCCTCCCTCACAGTTCCAAGCAGACCCTCGGAAGTCTGAAGTTAGTTCTGCCTGCTGTTTTAACTGTTAAGGAAAGGATTACAATGAGTCACCCGCCGGCAAATACTCACAGAGGAGGGAAGGGGATGGAGATTTCCAAACAAGGTAATGTTTGTCTTAAATTCAGCCTGGAGTAGATATTCTGCAAGATCTATAGGGAGGGGAAAAAAAAACACCACACATATTTCCTTACAATTGAGCCGGCTGGCTTGCAAATGTCACCAGACGCCTGTGCCAAAGCAACAGGAAGCAGGGGAGTCGAGACGAAAATCCTTGAAATGCGTTTGCGGACAAGCCGTAACATTTCGACATGATAAAAAAGAGAACCCGCTCTGCTTCTATTGCACAATGCAAGTCCCCAAAGCGCTTTCTGTATCTCATTCCCGGCACCCTGACAGCAGGTAGGTCAGGATCACACGTACCCAGACTGCAGATGGAAAGGCTGAGGGAAAGAAGAGCAGCTTACCTAAGGCCACTTTGTAAATTTATTTCTCTGATGAGATTTGCACAAGGGGATTATCGCCCTCCCACGCCTGTTAATGCAGGTAATCTGCAGTGCCTGCTTCAGTGCAGTCCAGCATTGCATTTGCCTTTTTTGCAGCTCCAGCACACTGTTGGCTCATGTCCAGTTTGTAGTCCAGTCCGAGCCAACTTTCCAGCACCGATGCAGCCACAAAGTAAGGGAACAAATGTTTCCTTACCTTGAGCAGCCTCTGTGACTGCGCCCCCCCCCCCCACTGCAGGATGCAGCAGGTGCCCCACTGGCATGCCCCCATTCGTGCTGGAACTCTGGATACGAATAGGCCCCGAGACACCTTCGTAGCTTGCAACAACAACAACAACAAATACCCAAACTGAAGCTACTATCAAGGGGCGTGAAACAGGCATTGGTCAGTACAGTCGCAAATAAGCATTGCATTCTCATCCAGTTTCCTTCTCAAGAGCAAAAAGGACTCTTGCCCCTAAGCCTCTGTCTACAAAAATAAAATAAAAATAAAACGAAAGCAATTGAGTCCAAATTGCTCTTGTGTGTGTTTTGTTTTAAAGAGGCACTTCAATGAAAGGAAGATTCTTCATCTACTTATATATATTTCCCCCTGTTCAGTTTTATCAACAAGGCAGATATCATAAATAACATCTTTAAAAATAGATTCAAAGACTGGGCCAAGTCACCAAAATCAGGAGGGTTTAGGCCACGCTTGCCTTATAAGTCCTTCTCCTCTAGAAGTTTCTCACTCTACCAAGGTAGTCATTTGGCTTCTTCTTCAGATATTTCAAGGGCTGCTCCGTGGGAAGAAGAAGATAATTTGTCAAAAAGAGGCTGTGAAGCAAGGCTATTTGTGCTTCTCTCAGTCCAAATAGCCTTTCTTCTTTTTTCCTGGATATATCTCAGAAGATGCATTCCTCCTTCACTCTTGCCCAGGAGAGAATGCCTCTTTCCAGGGAATGCCTCTTTCCAGGGAATGCCAGGAGGGAATGCTACCTGCCACCGGGGGCCGGCTTAGACCAATTGCTCCCAACTTGGCCTCAGGCCTAAGGGCCCCCTTTGTTTGGTTAATCTACTCTAGTCTTGTCAAATACACCCAGCGACACATTGTGAATGGACAAAGATGCAAAATCGTGCTTTGTTTGTTTACTTGCAGGTTTACACGTCTGCAATTTTATATTAAAACGTGCTTAGATCTGTTTGGCCCATTAATTTACAAGCATATACAGTATTTGGATTGTTCAACTCTCCACCGTACTCCACCGTAGACATATAAAAGTTTATAATAACTTTTATTTATATCCCTAAGATTACAGAGGTCTTGGCTGAGAACTTGGGGCTTTGCAAAGTATGTTTTTTTAATGTGGCCCCACAGCTCTTAAATTCTGGCCCTGTGGCCACCCCGAGTTCTTCTAATTAAAAAGTAACTTAGCAGGGTTTTTTTTAAAACAAAACAAAACAAAACAAAACAAAACATGTATCCTGATTAATTGGGGATGTTTTTGTGGTCGGTCAAAATGCTGTTTTAAACAGTGGTTAATCTAACCAAGAAAGTGATTAAAGCTAGATTAAACCTTGGGATTATACAGGCTAGTAAAATAATAATAAAAAAAAGAGGAGAATCCCAGAGCTGTGCGTCTTCAAATGGATAGCAAGTCCGTACGGACTCGGGAAGGAGATATGAGGCACCCTAAGTAATATGCCCCAGTGGTGGGATTCAAATGAATTAACAACCGGTTCTATGACATCATAGCTGGAGCTAAAAAAAACCCAAAGACAGACGAGGAAAGCGAGTGGGCGGGGCCCGGCCATTTAACAACCGGTTCTATAGAACCTGGGCGAACCCCCTGAATCCCACCACTGATATGCCCCCAAAAGGTCAAGGGGTTACAGTTTCCAAACAAGGAGGAGATAGACACTGCGATTTCCAAGCTGAAGAGCTTGCCAAAGATCTGGTTAATTGAAAAGAATAGTCAGGCACTTCCAGGTTTATTTAAGCCTGACACTTCATTGTTAGTAAGAAATACAGCATTTAACCATGTTTAGCGCAAGGATGACAGAAAGGTAGAAGCCAGACTGTCATCGTGCGTATAATTCCCAAGATAAGCCCCATTTCCCTAGAACTCATCTGCCATTTGGCCTAGTGGAGACTTTCAATAGGATAGACACAAACACATAATTTATGATAACTACGAAACAAGGACAAGAAACCTGCATCCTGTTGCCACTCCCTTGCATCTGGCATTCTGAGGGCAGCCTTCATCTAAAACCAGAAGGTCGCACATACCCAGTGATATCATTCAGGGGGAACGGACCAGAACGGGCGTTCCGGATCCTAACGGGCTCCATGGCTGGTTCCGGGTTCCCGACAAGTGCCAATCAAAAGTGAGTTCCTGTTCCTAAATCATTTGAATGACACCACTGCACATACCCACCATGGCTTGAAATCTGTGACGGACTTTTTCCTCCATCAATCTGTACAACCCCACATCTGAAAGGCGTCTCAGCTTTCCGATGCCACCCCACATCCAGTGGCAAGGAGTCCCACAGACCAATTAGACGCTGGGTAAAAATAAATAAAAATAAATGCTTTCTTTTGTCTGTTCTAACTCTCCCACCACTCAATGAAATGTTCAACATGGACAATGTTCTGTGTGACACAGTGTTGTCTTTCCAATTTTGCAGGTGATGAGAAAGAGAGAGAATTGGTAGGGGCGAGATTTCCCATTCATAGCTCAGCCTCTCTGCAAAGCAAGCTACACAGGCTCCCACTATCTCTCCTCCATGGGATGTTTTGCCTGCTCTCATTTTGCCTTCATCACCTGTAACCTGCACCTGTAACCTGTTGCTAGGAATCTTCCGCTCAAGGTCATTAACTTCTATGCTTCATTCCATGCCACCAGAGTCTCTCTGGCCTATGGATGCAGAGCAAGAACTCAGAGAATGTTTGTGCATTAGCTACAAGCAGCAGAAATGCTCCTTTCAGAATTCTGCAGGTGTTGGCTTTCTCCCTTGAAAAAATCAAATTGACAAGAGTCTCGTGCAGAAACGGCTCGTCCCAAAGTAAAGGCACTGAACACTTGAAAAGAAATAGGCCCCATCCACACTGAAGCACTGGTGCCTGGGAAATAATAATAGCCCTGACTGTCATTTTTATACCTGCTTTTAATATGCACATCCACCCCAAACATTGTAAGTATTTGTATAGTCCTGACTGACGCCATCCATCAGCTGCTTCTGTGGAACGTTCGTGCCATCTCCTGGGTAGGCAACATGCCTGGCAAAGCGTAACAAGATGTATTTACACAATAAAATGGAGAATTGCACAATCTTTCAAGCCTGAATGGGAGATATGTAAAGGCAGGACAGGAGGCAACGGGTCTGGTGCTGCAAGCAAATTCTTAGAATCACAGATTTGGAAGAGGAGTTCAAGGCCATCTAATCCAACCCTCTGCTTGAAGCAAGAAAACCACATACAGGTCTGATCTTTTTTTATACACTGATTTTTGATCCATGGATTAGACTCATGGCTACTGCAGATAAAAGGGACCCTGCTGTTCCTTGGAGAGGGGGAAAAACACATCCCTTTACCAAGCCCTTTACAGTTTTTAGAAAACTAAAAACTGGCTTTCTAGTGAGTTGGACTATTAAAACTGCGATGTTGCAGCTGACTCTGAGAAAAGTGACCCCCTCCCTTAGCCCTGGCTTGCTGAAAAATGGAATGAGGACGAGATTAATCACGTTCAGTGAGCGAGGGCTAAGGGAAGGGGTCACTTTTCTCAGAAATAGCTGCAAAATAGCAGTTCTAATTGACTGACTGACTGACTGACTGACTGACTGACTGGTGTTTTGTTGTAACTGCTTTTATTTAATGTGGCTTTTTGGTAGCCACAGAAGCAAACCTCAAAGGATACCAGGACACAACTGTAAATTGTTTCCTACCCCATTTTCACAAGATAACAATGCAAGTGCTCACACAAAACTGTGGCTGCCAAATTTCCAGGTGCAACAGTGAAACCGGAGTTGTTGTTTTTTTTGCAGGGAATGAGACCAGAGATCTTGTTGTTCAGTTACAAATTACTACATAACCAGGAAGTTTCAAATATCTAACCCCAAGAAATAGATGATGGGACGTGGTGGCGCTGTGGGTTAAACGGCTGAGCTGAGCTTGCTGACCGGAAGGTTGGCAGCTTGAGACCACGCGACGGAGTGAGCTCCCATTGCTTGTCCCAGCTCCTGCCAACCTAGCAGTTCGAAAGCACGTAAAAATGCAAATAGATACATAGGTACCACTTTGGTGGGAAGGTAATGGTGTTTCTTGCGCTACGGCGTATAGTCATGCTGGCCACATGACCACAGAAGCTTGTCCTCGGACAAACGCCAGTTCTAAGCTTAGAAACGGAGATGAGCACTGCCCTCTACAGTTGGTCACGACTAGACCGAATGGTGGTCTAGATGCATGGGGCTTGGCTATATATAGGCATTTGCCACAGCAAAAATAAATATAACTGGAGCTGGAAATGTGCAGCCAACAAAAATGGCTATTTCTGGACTGACCCCAAAAGACGGCGGGGCAGGGGAGAAGAGAAACCTCGGAAAACATTTTCAGGACAAGATCGTTGAATGATTGAGTTTTCTCTGGGGTTCATCCTGAGTACTTTGGGAAAGAGAACCAGTGTTGCCTGGTGAGGTAGGAGCTCACCTACCTCAGGTAGGAAGGTGAGGTAGGAGCTGGGCTTGACCGAAGAAACAGTCACCGCAATTACTTAGAGGTAAGGCACTTAGAGGACTTCACAAGTCACGAGGGGTCAGCTATGCCCCGCACTGGCTATTGCAACAGCCAAATGAGATTCCTTATCCACCACTGGGATGAGAAGGGGGTTGGGGACAGTGATGTCATGCAGGGGGTACGCGGGGGTTTCTAGGATTACAGCTGGCCCCGCCCATTCGCCTGCCCACTCGTCGACTCCGCCCTCTGCAACGTTTGAATTTCCTGCATGTTTGAGTTGCCTGCATGTTCTCAGAGCCAGGCAGGCAGGCAGGCAGGCAGCGAGCGGAGCCTTTCCTTTCCTTGCCACTGAAAAATGAGTTGCTCTGGGGTTTTAACATGATGCCAGGCCTCCATCACATGTTCTGGGGGTGCTGTGGAATACTGTTGCAACTGTTGGGTCAGTTTAAAATCATCTGAGGCCTCAAAAAGGGCTTTTTTCATGTCACTCCCTGCCACGACATCACTTCTGGCTTATGACGTCACTTCCGGTGGGCGGGTCCCGACACGTGCCAATCAAAAGTGAGTACCTGTTCTTAAATCATTTAGATGACACCACTGGTTGGGGATTGGGGAAACCAGACTTTCCCTGCCCCAATTCTGCGCCAAATCATCCCTCCCTCCCTCCCTCCCTCCCTCCCTCCCTCGAACACTGAAGTTTCCAGCACTGTGCCGGCGATTTAATCAGATGCCTCCGATGTCTCTTTCAGCTTCCTCCTCAAAGAGAGTGAAAGGGACTCCAGCTCTGTGCACCATCTGTTTCCTTTCGCTTTTCATCAGCCGCGGTGCTTAAACTCCAGCACACCTTAGCGACAGGAAAAGTTCTGGCTGGGGACACTCGGTGGAATCGCGCACACTCCCTGCGACCCTGCTTGCAACTGTCGCATTCTCAAACTGCAGACAATGCCAGACAATGCTGCATCTGCCGTTTCCCTGAGGCGCTCTGATTTGGGGAGGGCTGCAAACAAAAAAAAAAAAATCTGCTGGTCACCTGTAGCTCATAAAAATCGCTGCTTCTGGGCAACGAGACAGTGGAAGAAATTGCCAGCTGGAAAACAATGAAAAAGGCTGGGTTTTTTTTCTCTCTCTCTCTGTTCTTGCTGTGCCACAAATGTGATTAAGGGTGCAATCCTAAACTGCGCTGGAATAGGCTGGCCCTGCTTGGGTGTACGTCCTTCCTCCCCGTCAGTCCGGCTGTTGCAGGGTTTTTAACAGCTTTCTATTTTCCAGCCAATGTGAATTAAAGGTTTTACAGCACCAAATGCAATGGGATTGTTTACTTCCGCCTTGAAAAAGAAAAGACAAACACGTTCGGTCATAAAAGTGTCTTCTGGGCATTAACGGCCAACTGCTTTCTGTGTGGCACCCAGCAGCGGTTTGTGGGGCATAAGAACATCAGAAGAGTCCCTATGCTGGATCAGGCCAAAGGCCCACCTAGTCCAGCTTCCTGTATCTCACAGCGGCCCACCAGATGCCCCAGAAGATCCCTGCATGCTGCTGCCACTCCCTTGCATCTGGCATTCAGAGAGAGGCTACTTCAAAAACCAGGACGTTGCACACAGCCACATGGCTTGCAGCCTATGATGGACTTTTCTTCCATAAATCTGTCCAATCCTTTATAAAGGCATCTAGGCCAGACGCCATCACCTTATCTTGTGGCAAGGAGTTCCACAGAGGAAGGAAAATCCAGAGGAGGGGAAGAGGAATTCCTTCCAGTGTGACAGAAAAGAGGGGTGCCTCTTCCAAGATAGTTCCATCTAGTCCTTGCATTTTAAAAAACAGGCACACTTTTCAGCTCTTTCCCCAAACCCGTTAATCTACGAAATGTAGCCGCAGCCCAAATGCAAGGGTTGGTCTCGTTTCAGAGGGTTCCGATGGCATTCCTCCCATCACCCACAGAAAGGATGGAAGGAGAAAGCAGACCCTTCCTCAAGAACCTGATAGGCTCTTCAAAGTTGCATCCTGCTCTCCCCCCTCCGGTTGCTTAGCAACTTGGCACTTAAGTAAAAAAAAAAAAAAACTGGAGAAGGATCAGCTGTTCTCAGGAGAAATCTTTACACTGTTCAGTCACAGAGTTCCATGTTAGTTAAACAACCTAGTTCAATAAAACAGCACATTTTCTCTCTCCCTTTGTTGTTGCACAGCAACCTTTGTGCAAAATTAAGGATGCTTGCAGTGATGAATTCCTACAGACGACAGACAGGGAGTTTTGGTGCCGACCGGCAAGGAAAAAATTCAGCAAAATAAAATTGTGTACTGAAAATAAAAAGGTCAGAAGTATGGGTGGAGATCAAAACATTTTTTGGGGGGGGGGTGGATGAAGGTGATCCAAAACTGGTCCCTTCTTCACCTTTTTTTTTTTTTAATTACTGCTGCAAATTACTTGTTTGGTTGGCTCTCAGATGCTGATTGAGTTTTTGGGATGCCCCCTGGAAATTATGCTATGTCGAGATGTTAAGAACATAAACATAAGAACATAAGAAGAGCCCTGCTGGATCAGGCCAAAGGCCCATCTAGTCCAGCTTCCTGTATCTCACAGTGGCCCGCCAGGTGCCCCAGGGAGGCATGAGACTACAAGATGCTTGCATCCTGTTGCCACTCCCTTGCACCCGGTACTCTGAAGTAGCCTACTACTAATGTAAGGAGGCTACAACCCATCATTGCCTATAGCCCACAATGGACTTTTCTTCCAGAAATCTGTCCAATCCCCTCTTAAAGGCATCAAGACCAGATGCCATCACCACCTCCTGTGGCAAAGAGTTCCATAGATTAACTACCCGCTGAGTAAAAAAGTACTTTTATCTGTTTTAACTCTCCTAACCCTCAGTTTGAGCGGATGCCCCCTGGTTCTGGTGTCTTATGTTGCCTTGTTATCCCCTGCTAACTGGGCAAGAGGCACTTTTTTCCAGTGTTGTTCCTCTTATATTTAGCAGGGGGAGAGTAACTGTCCCTCTTCACCCCTGCACAATCTTTCTAGTGGCTGTTGCTGGCGGTCTGCCTTTTTTTAAGATTGTGAGCCCTTTTGGGACAGGGAGCCATTTAGCTTTATTATTATTATTACTATTTGCCTGTAAACTGCTTTGTGAACTCCGTGTTGAAAAGCAGTATATAAGGATGGATTGATTGTCCCCTGGGGATTTCTGGGAAATTTAAAATGGCAGCTGCTGCCAACCTGTGTCAGGAAGGACTCAGCTGGACCTTGTCTGAAGAAGAAGGGGAACTAGCCCCGTAGACCCCCCTAGCACCACTCACAAGACCCCAATTGACAGACTTGTCCTACAGCGCTTGCGATGGATTCAGACTCTGCCAAACAGCCCCCAAACAGATTTTGCTGTGCAAATGCAGTTACTTCAGTCAAATAACCTGAATTCTTCATGGCTTCAGAGGCGGGGGGAATCCAATTTCAAGCACTGATGTTACGGTTTCCACGGAAAACTTTAATTAGGACCAAGGGCTATACACAGTTTGCACCAGAGCTTTTAAAGTAATTTATTCCCCACCCCTTCCATGCAAATAGGTTAAATACTCTTCAGAAAGCCAATAAAACAGAGAGAGGGGAGAGAAAAAAATTAAGAAGCTGGATCCTCAGGGAAATTGGCAAGCAGACCAGAAAAGAAGGAGGGAAACGTTTATGGCAGGAACGGTATTCAAATCAGGATTTGGCAGGGCTTGTTCTTTTGTTACCAAAAACAAAAGCTTTTAGTAAGAGCTTGGCTGGAAAAGCAGCTCCTGTCCTGTGCATAGGTGATGGCACAACCTAGAATAGCCCTTTGTGGCATCTCTTGCCAATTGTGGAAATAGTCATATAATACAGTAGACTCGGATTAGAGCACAATCCTCACCTGGAGTTAGGCCAGCACCGTTAGGCCAGCAAAGTTTGGCCGGCACCAGGGACACCGTTCAGTGCGTTTGGACCACTCTTGGAGTCAGGGGCAGTGATGTCATGCAGGGGGAACGCGGGGGAACTCAGTTCCACTAGTTAAAATTAGGGCTGACTCCGCCCACTTCACTCTCCCTCCTTCCCCCTCCCGATTCCTCTGCAAAGAGCTTTTCTTCTGGGTTGGCCGGCACGCAGAGGGTTAAAGGGAGCGACTCTGGATTCCTAGGGGGGCGAAGGCAGTGATGTCATTCAGGGGGAACGGACCAGAACGGGCGTTCCGGATCCTAACAGGCTCCGTGGCTGGTTCTGGGTTCCCGACAAGTGCCAATCAAAAGTGAGTTCCTGTTCCTAAATCATTTGAATGACACCACAGGTCAGGGGGGATGACACACGTCTGTGTTGGCCTCTCTGACTCCAAGAGTGGTCCAAACATACTTTATGGTGGCCCTTGTGCCAGCCAAACATTGCTGGCCTAACTGTGCCGGCCTAACTCCAGGGGAGGATTGCACTCTAAAAGGGACTCCAGTATTCACGGATATCAGGATCTGTGGAAGGGCTGGAACAGAACCCCTGTCAATACCAAGGGACTACTGTAATGTGCTGAATTTCACTTCCCCATCGCAAGTGGCAGAAGGGGAGGAGGAGTTTCACCATGGCGGAGGGGGGAACTCACAATCAACAGCAGCCCTCTTTGCAGGATGCTGATGTTTTTTCCCCCAGAAGTCCCTCAACGATGACACAACAAAAAAATGAGGCATCTCTCCAGCCCCTCCAAGCTGGTGCAAGAAGTCCAATAACTGCTTTGCATGCAGAAGGTTCCCAGGCCCGATCCAGGGTAGCATCTCCAGATAGGGCTGGGAAAGGCCCCCCGCAAATCGGAGACCCTGGAGGGAAGCTGGCCGACGGCATAATTAAATACACAGACCAAGGGCCTGCCTCAGTCTAGGATGGCTTTGCATGTTCTCAGGATGGATATGCGCTATCGCAACACTAATGCTTTTAAAGGAGGCATCCCCCCCCTTGTTAACAGAGGGAGGGTCTAGGGTTCTCTGGGGACCAGTTTCCAGAAAGCAGGGTCCGCCCCTGATAAGCCAGGAGAGTGGGAGCCCAGGGAACAGCAGGGCTGCATCTCGGTCACAGCTCAGTGGTCATTAGCACAGCCCATCAATTGGCGCACAAAGAGGAAAACGAACGGAACGGTCTGTCCTGTCGCAGTGCTTGTGTGTGTTCCCGTCCCCCCTTCCCCCCCCGCAACCTTCCCCTGCAAACTGCGCTCAAGAACCTTCTCTGGCTAGTGATGGCCCGACCCTGTTTTTACATCTGCTCTGCTTTCCTGCAGCCTCCTGGGAAAAGCAGGCAGAGGCAGCTCTCAGCTCCCCGAGGAACCCAAGCCGGCCGCGACACGCCACTTTGGCCGAGCCGCGCACAAGCGCATGGAAAGGCTCCCTGGAGAGACGGCCCTGGCAAGCGCTGGTTTTCTCATGCCCCCGGCTGACCCCCGGTCCCTGCAAAGGAGGAATGGCATCCGCCGCTTCGGCTGGCCGGCACGTGAGCTGTCCCACCACTCCGTCCGGTTGCTTGTCCTCACGGCAGGTACGTCTCCGTCAATCCGAGCAGGAAGTCCAGAAGGCATTCGTGTCTGGAGACTGGTGCTGACCCAGAAACATTGCCACCAGGGCTGCCTTCCCCGCTTGCCGAGAGCAGCACACGGCTTTGAGGGAAGTGGGCAGGGGCTGTGGCCATTCTGTGTGCTCAGGGGTGAAGTCTAGCCAACGCACCTTCTCCCATGGGTGTGAGCCCTGGAGAGCAGGCCTTTGAAAGCATCCAAGGCTTCGCCGACTGCTCCTGAGCGAACATCTGTCGCTTTGGGACGCCTTTCACCCAGTGGTGTCATCTAAATGATTTAAGAACAGGCACTCACTTTTGATTGGCACGTGTCGGGACCCGCCCACCGGAAGTGACGTCATAAGCCGGAAGTGAGGTCATGGCAGGAAGGGACATGACAAAAGCCCTTTTTTGAGGCCTCAGATGATTTTAAACTGACCCAACAGTTGCAACAGTATTCCACAGCACCCCCAGAACATGTGAAGGAGGCCTGGCATCATGTTAAAACCCCAGAGCAGCTCATTTTTCAGTGGCAAGGAAAGGAAAGGCTCCGCTCGCTGCCTGCCTGCCTGGCTCGGAGAATGTGCAGGCAACTCAAACGTGCAGGAAATTCAAACGTTGCAGAGGGCGGAGTCGACGAGTGGGCGGGCGAATGGGCGGGGCCAGCTGTAATCCTAGAAACCGGTACTCGCGTACCCCCGTGTACCCCCTGCTTTCACTGTCCCGGCAAGGCGATACTCCCAGATCCCAAACAAAGCTTCCGGATCAGGCCTGCGTGTTGGGGTGGGGGCCTGCGGAGGCTCACTGCCTTGCTTCTCTGCCATTCCTGGCTAGAAGGAGCGTGAAGAATTTTTTTCTCATTTTTGCACACAGCCCCCGGACTCCACGAGGGAAAGAAAACCCAGTCGACGTTTGCCGTTCCTTGCGTTCTGAAGGGCAGGCCCGCTCTTAAGCACTTGAGCAGACGTTCTTCCTAACACCCCATTCGTCTGGAGACAGCGCGAAGGAAATCCTCCTCGGCAGGCGCGTACGTTTGGCACAGCTCCTCTTGCACAAGGCGGCTGCCCCTTTGTCGTGACACTGGAAGGGCCATTTTTGGCTGCCTCCCTCGGTCAGAGCTGCCTCCTCCAGTTAGCCTGAGGGCGAACCTTCGGAAAGGACGTTGTCGTTCGACAACCCTGGCAGGCCTTAACCCCAGACTGAGGCTGTTTGCAGTCGCTACAGAGAGGAGACATTTTTAGGGGAGGCCCATGCCTGTGCAAGAACCACATCTCATAGGAACATCAGAAGAGCCCCTTTGCTGGATCAGGCCAAAGGCCCGTCTAGTCCAGCTTCCTGCATCTCTCAGCGGCCCACCAGGTGCCCCAGGGAGGCACGAGACAACAAGATGCTTGCATCCTGTGGCCACTCCCTTGCACCTGGTACTCTGAAGTAGCCCACCACCTTTGTAAGGAGGTTGCACAACCCATCATTGCCTATAGCCCACAATGCACCTTTCCTCCAGAAATCCGTCCAATCCCCACTTAAAGGCATCCAGACCAGATGCCATCACCACCTCCTGTGGCAAAGAGTTCCACAGATTAACTACCTGCTGGGTAAAAGAGTACTTCCTTTTATCTGTTTTAACTCTCCCAACCCTCAGTTTGAGCGGATGCCCCCTGGTTCTGGTGTTTGGAGAGAGGGAAAAGAACATTCCTCTATCGACTCTATCCCTTCTGTGCATAAGAACATAAGAACAGAAGAAGAGCCCCTTTGCTGGATCAGGCAAAAGGCCCGTCTAGTCCAGCTTCCTGCATCTCACAGCGGCCCACCAGGTGCCCCAAGGAGGCACGAGACAAGATACTTGCGTCCTGTTGCCACTCCCTTGCACCCAGTACTCTGAAGTAGCCTACCACTAATGTAAGGAGGTTGCACAACCCATCATGGCCTACAGCCCGCGATGGACCTTTTCTCCAGCAAGTTTACATCTCCAAAGCAGGGTGCTTCCCAAACTGCTGAAATAGCGCTCTCTGGAACATTCAGACAAGCAGGAGAGGACAGCAAACCCATCTGAAAAGCACATTCTCCAAAGCAGCAACAAGCCTGGGGGGACCCTCTGTAGCTGCAAATGACTTGGGCTGGATTCAAGGAGATATGCCAGTTGATTGGAAGCAGACCCCTCCCACCCCACGTACATCAAAGCAGACCTTCCACCTTGTTTGCACAGGGGAGCCTGGTGGGGAAGCCTTCAAGCCTTGGATGTGCACCGAAACCCAAAGCCCCCAAGTGCTTTTAGGGTCTCCGGGACAGGGGTCTTGGTTGACGGAGGCTGGGGCCAGAGGCAGATCTAAGGGAGGGCAGAGCTCTGAGTTTTGCGAGAAGCCTGACCTTGCAGTGGAAACCACTCCTCTCCTGCACTGTTCTAGCCAATCCTCACAGGGAACAGCAACATCTTGGCCTTGCTTACTGGCTACAGCAGCAAGGGAGAGGAGGGATTGACATGACAGGGTAAGGCTCCTTGCAACACTTTGCCCTCCCTGTAGATCCGCCTCTGGCTGGGGCCCAGTCAAGTGAGCTCTCTCCGCCGCAGCGTGTTGCTCCCTCTCAGCCCACATAGGTTCATTTCAGATGCGTACATCCCACATTTCCAAGGGTGCTCAAACAACTGACGGCAAATCGCAGGAGTAGAGGCAAGCAAAAACACACACACACACAGAGACGGCCAGCCCAGAAGCTGCAAACCAGCAATTAAGCAAAACTGTGTCTGGAGCAACCAAAAGCTTATGTGCACCAACACACACACACACACACACACACACACACACACACACACACACAGACAGCAACAACACTGAAGGGTATCTCAAAGTCTGGGTGCAACTTCCAAAGAGAGGCCAACTCCAACCGCCGCCTGAAGGACAGGAGAAGAAGGGGTTCCAGAGGTCAAGCTAAGCCAGAGGCCCAGAAAAAGCTTCTGAGAAAGAGAGATTTCATAGAATTTCAAGCTGGCAATGCAGGATTGGGAACCGACTGAGACATGTTTGAGATGACGTTGTTAAAACATAGATGAGGAAAAACCTCCAACACAGGGCACATCATTAAATCATGGAATTTGCCAAGTGCAGCAGTGGCCACTGGCTTAGTTGGGTTTTAGTTTTGAAGGACTGGGCACATTTTTAAAGCGGACTGCAGATGTTGGTAGCCGTGTAGCAGGAGCTCAAGAAGGCGGAAGTCCCTGTGGCACCAGAGGGTCTGGTTTTGAGCCCTCTGAGAGGAGGGCAACGTTTCATTTTAGCCCCAGGGAAACAGTTAAGCCAAGCCAGTCTCAGGCCTTTTATGATGAATGAGGTTACAGGATACACTGCTACATGTTTCCAACATGCGGCTGTCATAACATCCCAAAAGCACCTTATTTGCTAAGATTTCATGGCCTTATTGGGTTTGTCAGCTGACGGGAGCAAGTTTACATGTCTGCCGGCACCAGCCGTTTGGCATGGCCAAGAAAGAGCTCAAGGGCCCTCCAAGATGGCTGTGTGCCACCTTGAAATCAGCACCTGTGGTGGCATTTGGAGATGGGGAAGGAGACAGGCTTGATCTTCATGGCCCATGCCGATTTTACAGAGTGCCTAGCTGTAAGCAATGTATGGCTTAGCAATGTATGGCTGTGAGAGCTGGACCATAAGAAAGGCAGAGTGCCGAAGAATAGATGCTTTCGAATTATGGTGTTGGAGAAGACTCTTGAGAGTCCCCTGGACTGCAAGGAGATCTGATTGGTCAATCCTCCAGGAAGTCAAGCCTGATTGCTCCCTGGAAGGACAAATCCTGAAGCTGAAGCTCAAGTACTTTGGCCCCCTCCTGAGAAGTGAGGACTCTTTAGAGTCCTCCTGCTGGGAAAGATGGAAGGCAAAAGGAGAAGGGGGCGGCAGAGGATGAGATGGTTAGATAGTGTCACCGAAGCGATGAACATGAAATTGGGCGAACTCCAGCAGGTAGTGGAGGACAGGGAGGCCTGGCGTGCTGTGGTCCAGGGGGTCACGAAGAGTCGGACATGACTTAGCGACTGAACAACAACAAGCTGTAAGAAGAACCAGCCTTCGACTTGCAGTAAAATTTGGTTGGCACCAAGGGAGAAGGGAATCTGAATTGTGATGGCTCACAATTTCAGCCTCTGGGCGGTTTTTTGTTTTTGTTTCCTCATCCATAAAGAACAGAAATGCATTTTCCATCTTAGGAGAGTCTCTTCCGTTTAGAAGGAGGAGCAGCAGCATGAAATGAATGTCTGCAAGAGAGTGTCTGTTTGAACAATAAAGGGGTCTCTGAATGCTATGTGGGCCCTGATAGAGTTGTGATTTTTTAAAACGGGGCCACAATGCTGAATAGTTTGGGAACCAGGGCTGTGAGCTCCCAAACGTTCTTAACTCTGACTGGATCATGCCCCACATATACAACATTATGGTGTGAGCAGGGAATACATAGCAGGTCTGTAATCAGGCCTCCCTGAAATCATAACAGGTCAAGGAAGCTTTTGGTCACTTCCATTCAGTGGTGTCATCTAAATGATTTAAGAACAGGTACTCACTTTTGATTGGCACGTGTCGGGACCCGCCCACTGGAAGTGACATCATAAGCCGGAAGTGATGTCGTGGCAGGAAGTGACATGAAAAAAGCCCTTTTTGAGGCCTAAGACAACTTTAAACTGACCCAACAGTTGCGACAGTATTCCACAGCACCCCCAGAACATGTTAAGCAGGCCTGGCATCATGTTAAAGTGACCCAACAGTTCCAAAACCCCAGAGCAGCTCATTTTTCAGGGGCAAGGCAAGGCAAGTCTCTGCTCGCTGCCTGCCTGCCTGCCTGGCTCTGAGAATGTGCAGGCAACTCAAACGTGCAGGAAATTCAAACGTTGCAGGGGGCGGAGTCGACGAGTGGGCGGGCGAATGGGCGGGGCCAGCCGTAATCCTAGGAACCGGTACTCGCGTACCCCCGCGTACCCCCTGCATGACATCACTGCTTCCATCCCAACTAAATCATTACAGAGAAAACAAAACAAAACATGCATTTTAACGTTAAAACCAAGAACCCGGGTTCTCAAAAACTTTTTGACACATCGTGCGCCTCCCCTGGACCCCAAAATAGCCTTGGCACTGACAGGCACATGGTTCGCCTGGTCGAGAAAAAAAAAAACGATTTAAAAGTCAAATTGGCTGGATTCCTGGCTAAATTGTCATTGCTATTTCTCTTTGAGAGACCTCTCCTTTACCGTCTAAACTGGATGCTGAGGGCAAAAAAATAAATAAATGTGGGGGCGTGAAGAGTTTTCTCTTGAGAAATCTCAGCTGTGCTTATGGATTCATATATTCCTTACCTCATTCATTTCACCGAGCAAACCATGGACTTTTTTTAAATGGTCACAGAGCTGGCCCATCAGGCGGAAACCTTTTGCTGAAGACAATCACTGGTTGTTGACAATAAAAGTGCCAGACTGAGGAAAATGAAATACGACTGTTCGGGGAAAGGATACCTTTGCTCATTTGGTGGTTGTGGGGGTGAATCTGGATGGTTTATTTATTTTATTGTTCACATTCGTATGCCACCATTCCTCTAAGGCAGTGGTTGCCACACTGTGGGCCGGGACCCACCGGTGGGTCACAAGCCCGTTTCAGGTGGGTCATGAAGCACCTAGGGCAGCCATATTAAAAATATGGGGTGCTGGAAATGGGGAGAGCCGTGTGGCTGTTTTGCTTGTGTCAAGGTTGTAAATAGGCTTTTCCCCTTTCTGATTTACTGTGCTATTGGAAAAAGGCTGAGAAATCACCCAACTGATGGCTGCAATCTCAGGAAAGCAGCAAGCTCTGCTGTCACCACGACGACACTTCCAGCCGTGACATCACTTCCAGGGTCCCAGATACAGCCCAGCTCTGCCAGCACAAGTTAGAATTGGACTGTCCATCATGCCCTTTGTGCTAAACCCAACATAGTCCAGGGGCTTGGTCTGCTGGTCCAAAGCCAGAACCCATTGCTCGGAGAGGAGAGGACCACGTATTTTTCATCTTGCTTTTCAGCATCTGGCCATTGTATTCGTCAGAAAGACAGTTGCCTCATCCCTTCCTTGCTGCCAGGATTTTTATTCCTCCTGGTCTTTTACCGAATGCATTTTCTGGTTGTTTTTACATGTCTGATTTTATTAAAATGCTGTTTTATTGTCTCATTGTAAACCACAGCGATGGAACAGAAAAACGCATCCGTAATTCTTTTTCTTTTTTAAAGGGAAGTGGAAGGTTCCTTCAGAGGATAGCTTGGCTGGAACAGATCTCTGGCTTTGTCCGGGAAGGCCCAGCAGAACATGGGAAGGTCAAAGACAAACTGCCAAAATCAACGCTGGTCCCTACAGGGCCAGGGATTCCCTGACGGCATCAAAGCCAGGAAATCTATGAATTGAAACCAGCCTTTTTTTTTCTAGAACTTTGAGCACAATCCTCACCTGGAGTGAGGCCAGCACAGTTAGGCCAGCAGCAAGGTTTGGCTGGCACAAGGGCAGTGGCGTCTCTACAGGGAGGGCAGAGCTCTAAGTGTTGCAAGGAGCCTTCCCCTGTCATGCAAATCCCTCCTCTCCCTTGCTGCTGTAGCCAGTAAGCAATGCCAAGATGTTGCTGTTCCCTGTGAGGATTGGCTAAAACGGTGCAGGAGAGGAGTGATTTCCACTGCAAGGTCAGGCTTCTTGCAAAACTTAGAGCTCTGCCCTCTCTGTAGAGACGCCACTGCACAAGGGCCACTGTAAAGTATGTTTGGACCACACTCGAAGTCAGGGAGGCCAGCACACAGACATGCGCCATCCTCCCCGACTCTGAGAGTAGTCCAAATGTGCTTTACGGTATCCCTTGTGCCGTCCAAACTTTGCTGGCCTCACTCCAGGTTAGGATTGCGCCCTGGGAAAAGTCACAGCAGTGCAGGAGCGCCGAGCAGATCGAGGCAGTAAGTCAAGCTGGCTGTTAACACGATTAGGATCGATAGGCTTGGAGCAAAGAGGAAGCTCGTGCCAGGCAGTCAGGAAATGAACTTGTCAATGTCACAGCAGAGCAGTTCCAGATTATCTTCCCCCCAGTGGCCACCTCGCTTTTTTAAACCAAGGGGGGCTGTGTGCACGATGCTCAGTGATTCAACGCACTATACAACAGCAGCCACAAAAGTTTGAGCTGTGCATTTTGAAGGAAAACAAACACGCAGCCTGCCTTATTTTCCCTGATTAAAGGCCTGGGGTGCTCCGGGAGCCCAAAACAATGAGTGATTAGCATGCTGAATAGTAAAGGCACCAATTTATACGTCTCGAAGGATTGCGACCGACAAATGTCAATTACGCTGCGGCGGGGAGGGGGTGCATTTGCATGCATTAATTTTGCTTCCTGCTTTTGATCGACCTCCTTCCCCCACAAGGATCTGCTATCCAGAAAAGGCGGCGGCGGCGGCAGGAAAGGGGAAAAACAAAACACAGACGAGGAGCCCGTGAGCCATCCCACCAAACATCAGGCGCTTTCCTTTCTTTTTCATACAACAGGAGACTGTGCTTATTAAAAAAAAAAAGTAGGCAGAGAAATAAAACTGTAAGATCAAAGGGCCAGCGTGGTTTGATTAGATTCCGTACAAAGCAAAACAGCAAAGGATGAATAATGAACGAGAACAAAAAACAGGGGAAATATAGTGTCGTTGTTATGAGTGTCAGAAGAGCCCTGCTGGATCAGTCTGAGGGCCCATCTAGTCTAGCGTTCCATTTCCACCTGCAAGCAGACAGGAGGGCCCAGAAAACTCAAAAGAAGGGCTCTTTGGACGGATTGAGGATGGTAGCACTGGAGAAAGAGGCAGGAGAATTAGTGTTGGAGGGGTAATGTTTTTACTTGGTGGGTGATTAATCTGTGGAACTCCTTGCCACAGGATGTGGTGATGGTGTCGGGCCTAGCTGCCTTTCAAAGGGGATTGAACAGATGGATGGAGGAAAACTCCATCACAGGTTACAAGCCTTGACGGGTGTGTGCAAAATCCTGGTTTGGGAAGTGGGCTCCCTCAGAATGCCAGGCGCAAGGGAGTGGCAACGAGATGCAGGCATCTTGTTGCCTTGTGTGCTCCGTGAAGCAATCTGGTGGGCCACTGTGACATGCAGGAAGCTGGACTAGATGGGCCCCCTTTGATCTGATCCAGCACAGGGGCTCTTCTTATAAGGCAATGGAGGGATTCGAAGATAACAGCACAGCGCTTGGGCTGGTATTCTGGAACAGGCAGGCAGGCAAAAAATTAAGGGTGAAGATGTGATCAGTGTGATGGCTGGACAAGCGTGAAGGGGCTGAGATGAGCCCACGGAACGGCAGCCGGAAGGAAGTGGTCAAGACAAGAGATGAGCAGGGCACATAAGAACATAAGAGCCCTGCTGGATCAGGCCAAAGGCCCATCCAGTCCAGCTTCCTGCATCTCACAGCGGCCCACCAGGTGCCCCAGGGAGGCATGGGACAACAAGATGCTTGCATCCTGTGGCCACTCCCTTGCACCCGGTACTCTGAAGTAGCCCACCACCAATGTAAGGAGGTTGCTCAATCCATCATTGCCTATAGCCCACGATGGACCTTTCCTCCAGAAATCCGTCCAATCCCCTCTTAAAGGCATCCAGACCAGATGCCATCACCACCTCCTGTGGCAAAGAGTTCCTGTGGCACGAACTCAAGTATTTGCAATGGATTCTTGCATCACTGGGGAGTCCTGGCCTGGCGACGATCACGCTGCAAATTCAGAACACCTGCCGAGAAAATCTGCAGCCACAAGACACTCCATTCAGTCCAGGCTGTCTCGTGTTATGGGCAGTACAAGGAGACTATGAACGAAGCAGAGAGGCCAATTTCTTTTTCCATTTCTATTTCTGATAAGCAGGCGAGACAGGCGACCGTTTGTCCAGTCTACTACTCGGTAATAAGCAAGGTGTCAGGCTGATTGACCGAGTCCCTTGACTGGTAGACAGTCAACAGCCTTGGTCCAAATGCTTCGCGGAACAGTTATCAGGTTTCCAGGCATCTGTGCTTTCTCTGTCTCTCAGCCGTTTCTGCTTTTGTGTCGAGAAAGCCACATCTTGTTCCTTTCCCGGCAGCGCAGAAAACACACCCGGGCTCAAATAGAACTACCCCCTCCCCTCATCTTAGCCAAATCCTTATTAGTTTTGAAGTTCTGGGAAATAGAATGGCCAACACAAGAAAAGTTTTTTAAGGCACAGTAGAGGAGGAAAAAAATCAAAAGAATTAATATTTTGACACTAAATCCTGCCCGCTCATTTTCATATCAGTCTACAAAATATAAGAATGTAAGAAGAGCTCCACTGGATCAGGCCAAAGTCCCACCTAGTCCAGCTTCCTGCATCTCACAGCGGCCCACCAGATGACTCAGGCAGCACATGAGACAAGATGCCTGCATCCTGTAGCCACTCCCTTGCACCTGGCATTCAATAAATAAATAAATAATCCAGCATTGTACTTCCTGCTGGAGTTGGCACAACTCCGTCTGCTGTCTAGAGGGGGCAGTCTAATGTCCAAAGGGGACAAAATGTGATGTCCTGTGACCCAGACCCTTCTTATCTGTCCTCTCTGATTCCTGCGGGTGTGTGGCCTTGACCTTATTTCCTTCCCTTCTCCTCTGAGCATGTCCTTTTTTGTTCTTCTGACCACCAACCTGATAAGATGTGCATACCAAGGGCTCTGATGCCCTCCTTGCCATGTTAAGCACACCTCCATGCCTTCCAAGTGTTAGATGTACCTCTGATCCTAATCAGACGCTGTAGATATGCACTGGACGGAACTGTGAGTAAACCTTTCTTTTTGCATCTTTACCAAGCCTCTGCCTCACCTGTCTTTTGTTAATAGCAGTCAGCCTGGGTGAGGGAGGTTCCCATGAGTTGATGCCCTAAGGGGGAATCCGCTGCTTACCCTACTCTGCTTTCTCCCACCACCAATAAGAAATTTCCAATACTTCCCACAATGGCCAACTGTCTATTGCTCCCCAGCAACTGGTATTCAAAGGTGGCAGATGGGAGTTTCCAACCCTAACTACCTGGGCTAATGAGAATATTCCCGCTGGATTGGACCAAAGGTCCAGAATCTGCTTTCTAAAAGAAGGCGACCCAGGAGTTGCAGGGAGTTTATTGAAATGCAGGTCATTATTGAAAAAAAAAATACTTAGTATTTATATACCACCTTTCTAGGTCATTAGATTGCTCTTTTGACTTTATTATTCAAGGCAGTTTACATAGGCAGGCATTTCTAAACCCAAAGGGTTTTTACAATCACAATAAGTTCTAATCTCACAAGAACTGCTACATTTCAGATGACACTTTCAAGTCCAGCCTCTCTTTCGTAGCTGCAGGATTGCTCTCCTGCCGGCTGATAAACAGCTTCTTGCTCTCACCAAGAAACAGCTGGCTGACACAATTCCCCTCTCATAGGCAGTCAGACACAGCTCAAGTCTTATCAGCCGCATTCTTCGAGGTCTGCCGCTCATGGAAACTTCCGGTGGTTTAGAACTGGCGACCTTCGGATCTTATCTTCGGGCAGGACTGCGGCTTTAACCCTCTCAGCTAGATGTCCCGCCCAAAACCTCCTGTATTTTTGGGCCCCCGTCCTCCAATAAAGCACAATAGAAACATGTTACGTTTCCCTGTTCTGTCAAAGGTACTTAATTGGAAGCAAGGAGACAATTTCATTTTTTTAAAATCATACAATCAATCCCAAATTCTGATCAATTTTCACCACCCCCCACACACCCTCTCTAGTTGCACAACATCGAGCAACAAGGGATGTGTTTTGTAAATAAATAAATAAATAAATAAATAAAATAACACCACTGCAGGGGCATCTTAGATGCACAAATAAAAATGCTTAATGGCTTTTTGTTCAAAACTGGAGAGAATCAGAAAAGTCTTCCAATTAAGTGCGAGTTTTAAACCATTCATTTCCGGCTGCTGGCTCACAAATAAGTCCAATTTGAAGCACCGAATTAATTCGGATGCCATGGAGACAGCTCACTTAGGGGCCTCCCCCCCCCAGCCCTCAGCCCCTCCTCAATTAATATGCTTTGAGTAGAAATTGCACAGTTCTTTAAAAAATACCAGTTTATTTAAGCCATTATCAGAATCCGCACCTCGAAGAATTAAAAGTGCCTGCACCCCTGTTTCACTGAGTGCTTTTGGCACTATTAAAATGGAAATTAGATGAACAGAGACACAAAGTATGTCTGGATTATAGGGGTGGGGGGTATATACATCCCAAATAAATAACAGGAATATTAGAGTACTAGCCTATGCGTGCTTACTCTGAAGAATGTCCCACTGTGTTCAGCATGGCCTGCTACTGGGGCTACATAGAGTCTCTCAGGCAGCGCTTGGGAAAGATTATGGCTGGTGCAATAACATATGCCCCTAAGCAAATTTCTTAGTTTGCTTCCTGCAGTTGTTGTTGTTCAGTTGCTAAGTCGTGTCTGACCCTTCGCGACCCCCTGGACCATTCATTTCCAGGCCTCCCTGTCCTCCACCAGCTTCCGGAGTTCGCCCAATTTCATGCTCATCGCTTCGGTGTCTAACCATCTCATCCTCTGCCGCCCCCTCCTCCTTTTGCCTTCGATCTTTCCCAGCATGAGGGTCTTTTTAAAGAGTCCTCTCTTCTCAGGAGGTGGCCAAAGTCTTTGAGCTTCAGCTTCAGGATTTGTCCTTCCAGGGAGCAATCAGGCTTGACTTCCTGGAGGATGGAGCGATTGGATCTCCTTGCAGTCCAGGGGACTCTCAAGAGTCTTCTCCAACACCATAATTCGAAAGCATCTATTCTTTGGCGCTCTGCCTTTCTTAATGTCCAGCTCTCACAGCCATACATTGCTACTGGGAAAACCATAGCTTTGACTATGCGAACCTTTGTTGGCAGGGTGATGTCTCGGCTTTTTATTAAGTTGTCTAGGTTCGCCATAGCTTTCCTCCCAAGAAGTAAACGTCTTTTAATTTCAACCAGCTTCCTGCAGAGCTGGTTGCTTATTCTCAGCTAAAGTCTTCTGGAGGAAACGTTCCAAAGCAGCACCTGAACACTTCCGTACATAGTAGCGATGATGACATCTTACACAGATGTACAGGGCCTCCACAATGCAGCAAGAAGCTGGGTTACTTCTCAGCCATTTTCCAATAGCAAAGTGAATCAGAAAGGGGAAAAAAAGCCTATTTACAACCTTGACGCGAGCAAAACAACCACACAGCCCTCCCCTTTCCCAGCATCTCCTCACATTTTCAATACGGCTGCTCTAGGTGTTTCTCGACCCACCTGAAATTGGCTCATGGCTCACTGGTGGGTCCCGAGCCACAGTTTGGGAACCACTGCTATAAAGCATTTTGGTCCCAAGGGAGCTGATAATCTGTAATACAACTGAATCGCACAAGAGGAGACTCCATCACGCCCAATTTCTTTTGCGTATCAGCCACCTGTCCTCGCTGCAAGAGGACACAAGCACAAACCTTCCAGGTTGACTTCTTTGCAGTATGCTTATGTAATCATAAACCGCCAAATTAACTCAAGCAGATACTTCAAGGGCCTCTGAAGCTTGGAGAATTAACAAAAAACAAACAAAAAAAAAGCAAACCACAGCTTTTCCTCCTGTACCTGTTGCAATCTCACAACACGTTTGGAACCATTTGCATGGCGATGCAGAGCTGTAGCCTGGCCAGGGAAGGGCATGTGCCCCTTTGGAGCAGACACCAGGTCAGGAAAAGCCAGTAGACTACTCCAATGGCCAGTTAAGTCTTGTGAACCTCCCAACCTGCAGTCACAGGGCTCACCACAAGGGGCAGCACAGCCCAGATCTAGAGGCTGTTGGTTCTAGGCCCAGAAGCTCCTGCTCCTTACCTCCATTTACTCTACTTACTGTTCCATTAGGGCAAGATGCAGAGAGAGACAACCCCCCCCCCCCCAAAAAAAAAAAAAAAGAATTACTGGATGCTGTTAGAAAGGGTTGCAGTCTCATCAAAGATTCTTAAACCCAGAGGCCTCTCTACAAGCCAGCACTGAACTTGGGAAAGGTTGAAGCAAGTGGGTTGGGTTGATATGGCAACCAGGAAGGGGATAAAAAAAAAATACCACACACAACCTGCTTGGTTGCAGGTGCTAAATAAAATGCTTCCTAATTAAATTTTTTAAATGGCATTTAGTGTAGAAGCCTCAGCACAGTCGCTGAAGGACTCCTGCGTTTAAATCGGACCAGAGAGAGAGATTCTTTAGAGAAAGAAGGAAAATAAAAGAGCATTACAGTGTTGCCGGTTAAGTTATTCTCCCATCTTTTTTTTTTTTTTGGCTGACATGCCAGGCACTTCAAACCAAAAGATCCCCATTTCTCATTACATATCCAGAATATATCTCATTATACATCCACACACAGAGGGGAGAACACAGCCAGTTCCTTTCAGCTGTGCATTCAACTCATGCGGAATGCCTGCATCACCCATTTTCAACTGGAATGCCATAGCACATTGCTATGCTGGAAAAGGTCCATAGGTGCGCACAGCACAGGAGTTGAAAATTGCTAAACACCCCCCCCACACACACACCCCCCCACTCTTATGGGTTCTGTGGCTCTGTTTCCAGATCTGCAATAACAAATTGTCCCTCTTTCTCTGTGGGCAGAGCCTCAGGAACAGGCAGAGGAACTTGCCACACCCTGTGGCAAGGAGTTCCACAGAACAGTGTCTGTTCTAACTCCCCCAACACTCAACTTTAGTGGATGTCCCCCGGTTCTGGTGTTGGGCGACACTCTATCCACCCCCTGCATAATGTTATATGTCTCAATCGTGTCCCACCTTTATATGTTTTATATGTCTCAATCGTGTCCCACCTCAGATCCTTTTTGTCCTAGACTGAAGAGCCCCAAATGCTGTAGCCTTTCCTCATAAGGGAGGTGCCCCAGCCTAGCGGTCATTTTGGTCGCTTTTGTCTGCATTCTGTAGACGGGGAACCGTGGAGGTCATTTTGCCCAGAGCTCCCTGGAACCCGGGCCTGAATTGTCAACGAGTCTTTGCACTCCTAAGCACCCCCCTTGCACCCTGTGGGGTTCCATGCCTGATCAGAGCAGGACATCTCCTGGGGATTTGCTCTCTGTATCCCTTTATTCCTGCTGCACTGGCCGTAGGCTTGTAAATAAATAGTTTGTCACACTATTAAATTGCAACTCTGTAAATTGCCAGTTCCAAAAAGGAACCCACTGAAGCCCAAACGTCTGGAAAGAAAGGGGATGTGTAAATGAGTGAATGTGTGTGTGTGTGTGTGTGTGTGTGTGTGTGTGTGTGTGTGTGTGTGAGAGAGAGAGAGAGAGAGAGAGAGAGTGTGATATGGATGGATTAAAAGGGGGGGGGAAGTATCCCCGTGCTTTTCACGGCAAAACCCAGCTCCAAAAGAAGAGAGCTTGCTCTGTCAAACCACATAACCCGGAGTTTCATCTGGCTGTATGTGGGTGTAGCATGCCGGGTTGGCACTGGGTTATAGCGCCTGGGGTTGCCATGACAACGTTAATACTCGGAAACTTGTTGGCACGGCGCTGCCTGCTTTTAAGAGCTCCATCAAGGTAAAAAGGAAACCCCAGAGATTCATTAGCAACAGGTTCCCATGGTAACCCCTCTGAACTCATTAATAATTTTTCCTTCCCTGACCGTTGCATTCCATGTGTGGGTGTCCACAAAAAAAGAAAAAAGAAAAAAAAAAGAATGATGGAAAAACAAACGGGGACTTGCGAAAAAAATAATCATCGTCATACCTGATTTCATTTGCAGGTAACTCAGCCCCTACACTGTGTAGCAGACACATCTGGGAGTGTCTCATTGCAAAATGGCACGAAGGCGATTTCTCCCTCTCTCTCTTTTACAGGATAGGGAGGAAGTTAAAATAACATAACCCAGGAGTAATGATTTATACTGTATTTCCAAGGCGCTACGTAGCAGGGATTTCTCGTTCCCATTGTCCTCCCCAAGCATGACGGAACACTGGCCAAAGCAAGTGTGGGAAGTTGCATTGTGGGTAATTATGTGTTCTTACTGTATTCTGGCTAGAGCTGCCTTCTCACACAGCGCAATCCTAAGCGCTGGTTGCACTGGTGCAACAGCAGCAGCAGCTACGCTGGCCGGGGTTGTCGCAATCACGCTGCGAAGCACGTTGCAATATCTGGAGAGTGGGCAGCGAGGCCTGGGCCATCTTGCTGGTGATGCTGTGGACTAGTAGATTGTATGGAGTAAGTTGGAAAGTGGCCTGAAGACTAGCGCAACATTTCTAATTACGTTTTTAACTCACCCAGCCACGAAAGTCTTAGTGTGTTTGTAAACTTGGAAAGTTGTTCCAATGCTGCTTTTTTCCCTAGTTCAACAACATCAACCACAACAAAAAGGGGATTATTTTAATCTCCTCCAACCTCAAGGAACACATTCCTTCAAAACATAATGCTCAGAGAGAGGGCAACAGGTCACGGGAAAGAGTTCCATTATTCACCCAAAAATATGGCTAAAAGAAAGATATTAATAGGATCTGGCAGGGAGTTGCTTGACTTATTACTGTATAAGGGCCAGCTGCTCAGTGTAAAAGTGGAAACAGCTTTGGGCACGCAAAGTAGAATTTGGGGTGGGGAAGGGATGCTGCTGGCCTGGTGCTCAGCTCCCTGAGCCAGAGCTGGGACAAAGTCCATTGCAAATCCACAGATCTGGCTGCTCCCAAGGAACACCAACTCGTCCTTTGCAAGATAAAATCCCAGGAACCCTCAGCAGATTTGTCCAGCCAGGACTGAAACGCTTGGCAACAGTTTGGTGGAGATAATTCCAGCTCTCCAAGACAAATGAACTGGGACAAAGGAGTTAGGAATAGAGAGCCAAGCAGACGGAGAAACAAAGTAGGCCTGTCCCCAACTGGATTCCCCAGGATTCTGGTGGAAAAGCTACAGTCTGACTGGCTGTGCGGCAAAGATAGATGGGAGCAGGGCCGGCCCATCAATGCGGCCAACTGAAGCTGTTGCCTCAGGCAGCAAGTTGGTAGGGAGAGTCCACATCTGCCAAGCCTCCTCATCACACTCCATGGATGGAAAAAGGAAGAAGGGAACAAAACGGAAGCCTGCAGGGGAAGAGAGCACTGGGCTAGAGCAGTGATTCTCAGAACGTTTTGGCACCTTCTCCCTTTAAAAGCCCACTTGCTTTGCATGTGGGGCATTTTTTGCATTTCTGGCCTTATTTGCTGCGTAATGGGACTATAAAGAGAGTGCATCAATTGTGATTAGGGGCAGCACGTCTCCCACTGACTTTGCTTACCAACTCAGGCGTAGCAATTTCACAACAGCTACAGGGAGAGCCAGAAAACATGGATCCGGAGAGACACCGAAGGCCTTCTGGGCTGTGCTAGAAAGGACTGCAGGGGTACGAACACGATTTTTTGTGTCGTAGCTCCACTGCTGGGGCTCTGCGATCCCATTGGGGTTGTGACCCCAAGGCTGAAGTACACTGGTCTAAACCAGTATTTTGTAAACTGAGGGTCAGGACCCACTTGGTGGGTCGTGACCAGTGGTGGGATTCAAATAAATCAACAGCCGGTTCTATGACGTCATAGCCGGAGCAAAAAAAACCCCAAAGACAGACGAGGTAAGCGAGTGGGCAGGGCCCGGCCATTTAACAACCGGTTCTATAGAACCTGGGCGAACCCCCTGAATCTCACCACTGGTCGTGACCTGATGTCAGGTGGGTTGCAGAAAGCTGAGATCTGCCATCTTCGAAAATGCAGCCCTTACACTTGCCATATTCCTTTTGTGAGTGTTAACACTTTGAATTTTCAAGTGAGGCTTTATTTTTTAATTTTGCTTTTTAGTCCAGTGTTTTGACATATTTTCCCCTCACCTTGCTTTCTGTCAGGGATGTTTCATGGCTGTGCAACTGCTGCAGTCCAAGAACGCCAGTTTGTATTCCAGGAGAGTCATTTTCTTATGTCACAATGAGGGCACATCCTGCCTGATGACCTGCCATGACATCACTTTCGATGGGTCATGACATGGATGCCATTCTAAAAAGTGGATATAAAAAGTTTGGAAACCACTGGTCTAAACTGTTATTGGAAGAACATTCAGCCTAGTTTCAGGTAGCAGAGGTAGTCTACTTTGGAAATCCTAATGCTAAGGGCAAACCTTCATCTTCTCCTCGGGAGCTTGCCAGAAACCCTGACACAGGAAGATCTAGAGCTTCTTTTCTGATCATCTCATTGCATGCAACTCTACAACCAATAACTGTAGTATGAAAAGAGAGAAATAGACTAGCTGTTGGTTCAATGCTAAAAGGAGGAAGCAGATGGCCCGGTGCTTGATTCCATCTTCAAAACAGGCACCCACAGCTTCTGCTAAAACGTGCCAGAATATGCCTCTCCAAAATCAAATTCAGGATTTGCTTTCCCCAAAACCTGATAAGCCTTTCTTCATCCTTTGTCAAAGTCTCTCTTTCTAATTTGGCTTATTCAATTTTGCATTGCCTTTTCATTCCCCACCCCATTCTCCAGTTTGAAGTGCAGCCAAAATAATAATAATAATATTAATAAAAATATTATTTTTCTTAATGGTTCTTAATTTGTTTGCAAAGCGTTGGTTGGGTTTTTGCAAGTGTGCTGCCCGCTACATCTGGAGCAGTTGATCCATGAGGTTCCTTGAGGGAAAACAGAGAACTCGACAGTTCTGGGTTTTTATTGCAGTGAGGGGAAGTAGACCAGGATGGATTTGCAAATTAAAGAGGCGCCATCTTTCATCTTTTACCCTGTGTTCTGTAAATCAATACCATCGATTTTCCCATCTGATCTTTTACCACACTGGCCGTGTGGTCTCACAGAGCCGAAAGGGGGAGAAATGCAGAGCTGAGCCGGTAAATGTCCACTTCCTAGTGTCACCTAATGTAACTACACAGGAACATTACCTTCAAGAAGGGCGATGGGATTTCAAAGGGATAAGCTCATTCTGCCAGCTTATTAGGAAAAGAGTCTATTTTCTGCTGTCCCACAAGAGGACGAAATATGAACTTCCAATACACCAAATCAGACAAACATTCAATAGCGACTCTTAGGGCACAATCCTAAACCTGTCTACTCAGAAGTTTTGTGTGTGAGGGAAAAAGAACATCCCTTTATCCATCCCCCAGGGGTGTAGCTAAAGAGGGGCAGGAGGGTGCAATTGCACTGGGCAACAAACTTTAGCGGGGCGGCAACAAGCCGAGCGTGACACTAGTGGCCAAAATTGTGAAAAAGTTGATAATTACGAATAATACCATCATGTTATATATCATTGGAAAGGTAATTTAATGCAGAACGCAATGAAACAAGCCAGAGTGTAATATCTTTACTCTATCAAACACTACGGCCAAAAAACCCAGAAAATGGAAATACAACGGTGATGTCACTTCCTGCTGTGATGTCACTCCTGGGGAAACATTTTGCCCTCTGTACTGGGCTACACTTCCATTGGCTATAGCCAGTGGTGTCATTCAAATGATTTAGGAACAGGAACTTACTTCTGATTGGCACTTGTCTTGATTGGATTGGCACCTGGAACCAGCCACGGAGCCCGTTAGGATCCGGAACGCCCGTTCTGGTCCGTTCCCCCTGAATGACATCACTGGCTACACCCCTGCTTACAACAAGGCCATCTCAAGATTTTTCCTGTCACACGCTCGTGTTCTGTTGCCACTGGAGATGGCCGATCTTATTCTTGCACTTATTTGGTTCTTTTAAAATGTTTATCACCTTTTGATTTATTGTCCATGAATTGCCTGGACGCCATTCGGAGGCTGATTTGCGCAGTTTTGGTTGTTGATCACACTGGTGCACAAAGCGTCGGATACATAGTGACTGAACAAGAACGACAACGCAATAATCAGTGGTGTCTTGGTCACATCTGAATGCCAGCACTTGCCAGGAGATGTAAAAACCCCACATTGCCACACCAAGACTAAATAACTTGACATTTCTTCACCAGGCTGTACTTCTGCTTTTTGAATAATTTAAACAACTTTGCTCATTTCACTCTCGAGCCTTTGCACGAGGTTGCAATGATTCAAAGCAAATATTAAAAATTGAAAAATAAAATAAAATCCCTGATCGATATAAAAAAAGGTATATTTGAAGTGCTAGTGTATGCATGTTTATTCAGAAGTAGGTCCCTTTGTAGCATTTGCCAGAGATTCCTTCCAGGCGAAATCTGCACAAGATTAATGTTAATGTAGCATGAACTACATACCAGCTCTCAGGCAGCCCTTGGGATGGACTGGGCCTCAACATTAACATATGCCCCTAGGCAAATGTCCCAGTTTGCTTCCTGCTGAGCCAAAGGCTTCATCTTGGCAGTGGTCCTTTGAAAAACAATTTCAAAGGCAGCACTTGAAACCTTCTTGCTGATTACATCACTCCTCCCTTGTCCCCTGCAAAGAGGCACTTTTTAATGTTCTGCTCGTCTTACGTTTAGCGGGGGAGGGGGGGGAGGAAGTTCCTGTCCCTCTTCACTCCAGCACAGAGTCTTTCCTAGTGGCTGTTTGCTGCTGCTACTTCTGCATCATTTTAGATTGTGAGCCCTTTTGGCTCAGGGAGCCGGTTCGTTATCTTGGGCCAAATCCTATTTTTTTTATTATTTATTTGATTTCTACCCCGCCTTTCTGCCCGAAGGCACACAAGGCGGCTTACAAACAATTACAAGGCAATGCAAGCCACACTATATACAATTAAAGCATATTAAAAACAATATTAAAAACAGTTAAAAATTTAAACAAGCCCCATGGATTGAAAGATGTAAAAAATACCAGTCTGCCTGTCAACATATAAAAGCTTGTTGAAATAAAAAGGTCTTCAACCCCTGCCGGAATGTTGCCAAAGAGGGAGCAGTTCTTAATTCTAAGGGGAGGGCGTTCCAAAGTCAGGGGGCCACCACCGAGAAGGCCTTATTCCTGGTCGCCACCCCTCTCACCTCTCCCAGTGGCAGCACTGTCAAAAGGGCCCCCCAGAAGACCTAAGAGTACGGGCAGGATTATATGGAAGGAGGTGGTCCCTCAAATACCCCGGCCCCGAGCCGTAAAGGTCAAAACTTTAAAAGTCAAAACTAGCATCTTGAATCGGGCCCGGAACAGAACCGGCAGCCAGTGTAGTCACCAAAGCAACAGCCCAACAGAGTCAAATCGATGTGCCCCAGCAACCGCATGAGCAGTTACTAGTTGTAACTAGCAACTACAATTACTAGTTGTAATTTCCGGACCGTCTTCAAAGGCAGCCCCACGTAGAGCGCACTGTGCCAATGGCTTGCCCTGCATCCTGCGGAGAGGGGGCAGTCACAGAGGCCTCCTCAAAGTAAGGGAATGCTTGTTCCCTTACCTTGGGGCTGCATCAGTGCCGGAAAGTTGGGTAGGATTGGGCCCAACGTCCGCTTTTGGTGCTCCTATTTTGCTAGAGATCCATTCCTCTGGCTCAGCACCTCTGGAGCTCTGCTACATGGTTCCATCGATATCTTATTTGCTCTGTGCAATGTCCCCCCCCCCCGTGTTGCAAATTTGTTTTGGGCTGCCAAGAATCGGCGGTGGTGACAGGCAAGAACCTCGGGGATAATAAAGCACAAGTTTCAGAGATCCTGCGGAGCCCCTGTGCAGGAGAGCAAAACAGGCCAAAAAAAAAGCGGGGGGGGGGAGAGAGGGACTTGTCAGCTTGATAGAAACAAGACTATTTCTGGGGACTGCGGTACTTAAAGAGAGCTGTAAGCTGCAGAGGAGCGACGATGGTGTACACAGACTTTCATCCACGTGCCTGGAGGAATTTCAGCCTGGGCGTGCAGATCGCTGGGTGTTTTGATAAGAGACTGTTAAATGAATACCAGTGTAAACAGGAGCCACATTTTGTGTAGATAAGGGTTGTAAAATCGGCACTAAATACGTCCCCGACTGTATTTGCCCCGCCGTGTTTGGCTTCTGCCAAGGCTGGGGCGAAGAAACAGGAGACGGCGCGAGGGCTGTGTTACTTTACCCGCACCATGAACATTTCAGCGCAGCTGAGCAGGTTGTAATTTACGCTCCCTTCCAATGTAAACTCCGCAGGGCTAAAACATGGAGGAAAAGCCCTAACGGGCGGCGTGGCTTCCTCTTCCTCGGCCCCATTAAAATCTGCTTTCTATCAAACCCCAAGCCAGACCAGGCAAGCAACTATTCACAGGGGCTTTCTACGGAGTTATTTTTTTTTTCCCCAAGCTGCTCCCACGTGTGTAGGAATAAGCAGAGCCGAGACTAGTTTGAGACATACAAAATTATGCACGGAAGGGATAGAGTCGATAAAGGGTGCTTGCTTTGGCAGCACATATACTAAAATTGGAATTGGAGTCGATAAAGGGATGTCCTTTTCCCTCTCTCAAAACACCAGAACCAGGGGGCATCCGCTCAAACTGAGGGTTGGGAGAGTTAAAACAGATAAAAGGAAGTACTTTTTTTTACCCAGCAGGTAGTTAATCTGTGGAACTCTTTGCCACAGGAGGTGATGATGGCATCTGGTCTGGATGCCTTTAAGAGGGGATTGGACGGATTTCTGGAGGAAAGGTCCACCGTGGGCTATAGGCAATGATGGATTGTGCAACCTCCTTACAAAGGTGGTGGGCTACTTCAGAGTACCGGGTGCAAGGGAGTGGCAACAGGATGCAAGCATCTTGTTGTCTCGTGCCTCCCTGGGGCACCTGGTGGGCCGCTGCAAGATACAGGAAGCTGGACTAGATGGGCCTTTGGCCTGATCCAGCAGGGCTCTTCTTATGTTCTTATGTTCTAGTTTGCGTCTCTCTGAATACACCCCTCGGAATTGGGGTGGCAGCCAAATAGTCACAAAAGGTTTTTTTGAGAATCGTAGGCCCTTCGCCAGGTGCCCTTGGGGGCCAGGTGGGTGGCCCCCCAAAAGGGGACCTTTTCTGTGCCAACGCCCAAGCGTGCCTTTTCAGGTCCACCAGCAGGGCAGCCTTTGGTGCCCTGACCTTGCTGGGAACACGACAGGGGGAGCTCCGTGCTACAAGGGCGCCCCCTAGCCTGCAGCACCAGCCAGCCCGCGTGTTCCGTCAGCTGACTGCCGGGGGCCAATCCCTGCCCACCAGACCCTATAAAGAGGCAGCCTCTCAACCGGCAATTCGTTCTGAGCCAATTCCTTTCTAGTGCGTGTTTCGAAGCACCTGCCAGACTCTGGATAGCGGATAGCAAACTCACAGACAACAAAACACTGATCCTATGGGATTAACGGGGTCGGGTGAAATTCTCCCATCAGAAGAATCCAGCAGAGACCCTCAGGCAGCCAGCAGAGGGCAGCAGGAAGTAGCCAAAGATCTCTGGATGCTGCAGAGCCCTTCCAGAGGCTGCAGGGACCGTCAGAACGGCAGCTATGACCAGCACAGACCCCTTAAACATGGCTGGCTGAACCAGCCGGATGTTTTAAAGGAGCCAGTGACTCCTCTGCTGTAATGACACCTGGACACTTGGCTTCCATGAAGGCAAAGCTACGCCTGTACACTGTTGACACCTCACCGCAGGAGCCCCACAGGAGGTCGGAATGCAGGCTGTACGATCCAGAGTTCACGTGCAAGCATCACTGTAATTCCTGGTGACTGATACTTTTTATGAGCTGCATCCAGCTTTCTGGCCTTCTGGAACTCAACAGCCTGCGGCTCAGATCCTGCAGCACAGAAGCACGCAGTCCTTGTTGCCTCCCAACTAGAGTTAAAACAGATGAAAGGAAGTACTTTTTCACCCAGCGGGTAGTTAATCTGTGGAACTCTTTGCCACAGGAGGTGGTGATGGCATCTGGTCTGGATGCCTTTAGGAGGGGATTGGACGGATTTCTGGAGGAAAGGTCCATCGTGGGCTATAGGCCATGACGGATTGTGCCACCTCCTTACATTGGTGTTGGGCTACTTCAGAGTACCGGGTGCAAGGGAGTGGCAACAGGATGCAAGCATCTTGTGGTCTCGTGCCTCCCTGGGGCACCTGGCAGGCCGCTGTGAGATACAGGAAGCTGGACTAGATGGGCCTTTGGCCTGATCCAGCAGGGCTCTTCTTATGTTCTTATGTTAACTAAGTTTCCCAGTAAATTACGGATACCACCCTACTGCTCTTCACTTTTGCAATGGAACGACAGGCAAGCCAGGTTTGCAAATGTTACTTTTGTTCAACTTGCCGCAACGAGAACAGAAAATTTCATAACGCAGCATCATTAAAACGATCCTGGGCTTGCGTTTGGCAGGGCTGTTCCGAAGCAAAATTACTCTATGTTACCGGCTTTGCGAGCGTGCGCCATTTCACAATCTGTCATTCTGAGATGAGGGAAATTAGATCTGGAATGGGTGCGCTTAATCTGTTGCCAAATGCTAGTCTGTTTGAAGAGCAATAAAACAGATTGCATTAAATGGGAGAAAACGGACATCTGCAACTACAGCTTATCAAACTGTGCAAAGGAATAAATCTTTTCTTCCCCCTCCCCCCCAGGCCCACAAAAAACAAAACAAAACCCAGTGACCAGTGCAGTACTGCAATTCAGGACATACTAAACCAGCAAACCCCAACTGTGTGTCAACACAGAGAGTCAGGGACACGCGCCTTGTCCGACTTGAGCTGGAAGTTGGATGCATTCACGGAGGGAAAGGCCTGTCACTGGCTAATTGTCATCATAGCTGTGTGGAACCTCCATGTTCCACAGCAGTCTACTGATGAATAGCAAAGCAGGAATTTCACTGATCCCGGTGGGAAACAGAGAACTTTGTGCTCTCTTCTTATCTTCATCCTACACTGTATGAACTTCAAGGGATGCTGCCCAAACCTTGGATGCTCGGGGCCTGGCTTCTCAGTTAAAACCGAAACTAGGCCTGTATCAGCCACCAAGCAGAAACAAAATGGCCCTCCAGTTTAAGAACATAAGAAGAGCCCTGCTGGATCAGGCCAAAGGCCCATCTAGCCCAGCTTCCTGTTTCTCACAGTGGCCCACCAGATGCCTCCGGGACTAGGCTGCAAATTACGGCGTTCAACAAATCACTGGGCCGACTTCGAAGCGGCGCCACCGATTAAGCTTTGCAAAAATGTTGGAAAAGCAATTCCAACAAACCTTTGGGCATCATTGCTCACTCCATCCGTCCGACCGCCCCACCGTGAAGCACAATCCGTCGGGCCGTTGCAAAAACCTTGTGCAACGTTCGTTGGATTAAGGAGCCCAGAATGTCATTCCACAGCAAGGTTTTTTTTTTTGCTTTGTCATAATCTCATCTGTTTCGTAAGTTGCTCTTCCACCAAGATGAGCTTTCAAAGGGACTTTACAGGAAACTCCCCGATAGCATCACTGCAATAAACTGCGGCAACAAGAGCAGATGGAAGCAGCTCAATATGCAAGTAACCTATACGTTAATTCTATAATTCAATGTTAAAAGATGCGGCCACTTAGAAGGCAATGCAAAGAGATTCCATGCACGGAAGAGATCTAGCAGCACAGTTCATGGTAGCTTATTAATAGAGGCTCCATGGAGGAGATGAGAATCCTTACCTAGGGCTTCATAGTAATAATGGCTATGTGGAACTCCATGTTCAGAAGCAGTGTGCTACTGAGTAACATAGTCAAAGCTATGGTTTTCCCAGTAGCAATGTATGGCTGTGAGAGCTGGACCATACGAAAGGCAGAGCGCCGAAGAATAGATGCTTTTGAATTATGGTGATGGAGAAGACTCTTGAGAGTCCCCTGGATTGCAAGGAGGTCCAATCAGTCAATCCTCCAGGAAGTCAAGCCTGTTTGCTCCCTGGAAGGACAAATCCTGAAGCTGAAGCTCAAGTACTTTGGCCACCTCCTGAGAAGAGAGGACTCTTTTGAAAAGACCCTCCTGCTGGGAAAGATCAAAGGCAAAAGGAGAAGGGGCGGCAGAGGATGAGATGGTTAGAGAGTATCACCGAAGCGATGAACATGAAATTGGGTGAACTCAGGAAGCTAGTGGAGGACAGGGAGGCCTGGTGTGCTGTGGTCCAGGGGGTCGCGAAGAGTCGGACACGACTTAGCGACTGAACAACAACAACAACAACAACAACAACAACTACTACTACTACTACTACTACTACTACTACTACTACTACTGAGTAACAACTGCTGGGCAGAAGAGGTGGCAAGAACTGCTATCTTCCTTGTACAATTTTAAAGCAATTATAATGTGTAATTACGTGGATTTTGAACAGGAACACACAACACTGTTTTCTGCACGTCTAACTTCTGGAGAACACCAAAACCCACCAAAAATTGGGAAAAAAAGAACTGTTTTCTCCTACCTAAAGGAGAAAGCATTATAGCTGTGATGTTTCACAGGATATGAAGACAGGGGGAGAGAATTTTCTTTCTGCCCTCCATTGTCTTGTCCAATTGTGTTGACTAGAGTTGAGTTGGGACAGTCAGGAGGAAGTCATCTCACCATGGAGTTGGTTTGGGGAATTTGCTTCCACCAGGTGAAAGTGATGGTCCCTAATTATTATTAAGAATATTTATATGCTGCTTTTCAACAGGAGAGTTTCACAAAGCGGTTTACATAGCAAAATAAATCAGTACAGGTTATGGCGGTTGGAATTCAACTGTTCTTACGAATGTCTGAGCTTCTAGACCACGTTCCATACAGTTTTGATCTCCCGACGTTTTGCGTTCACTGTGGAAGGTATTGCCAAAGATAAAAAGGAAATTAAGAGCTGGTAAAGACAGGCAGCTCGATCCAAAACGGCTTGGCCAACGCAGGTGCAGCTCAGGGAGAGGGAGAAGGATGGATGAAATGTCACCCAAAAAAGCCATTGGCTCAACAACCCGCAGCCAAACAAAGATTGTGAGCCGTGCAGCAATGCACACCAAAATCCCACCCACAGGCCACTATTAATAACCTCACGTAGGAGAACCTGCTCTGGGTGAAATAAACTCACTTCACACCACGGTGCTTTGAAACACCAAAGGCCCAAATAGATGAAGCGATAAGACCTGGGAAAGAATCGACTCTTGCCCTATAGCTTTGGCTCCTGCCCAACAACATGCAAGCGTTCAGAGACCAGACACCACACCAGTTTGGTGTCACACCCATTTGGGGGGTGGGAGAGGAGCAGCCCCCAGGAACAGTTACAGAGTACATTTTCTGCATCCAGAACCTCCCAGGTTAGAGCTGTCACATTTCACCTGCCAAAGACAATATTTGTCTAATTGGATCACGTCCCCGACAGTTTATGGCAGCTACTCAAGTTCCTTGTAGGGATCTGAGATCACCGGGCTGGGGAATCTCTTTCTGCCCAAGATCTTAGAAAACTGCTGCCAGTCAGAAGTGACAACACAGACTTTGATGGATCAATCACCTGACTGAGAATGCAATCCTAACCTGGAGTTAGGCCGGCACAGTTAGGCCAGCAAAGTTTGGACAGCACAAGGGCCTCGCTGACTCCGAGAGTGGTCCAGACATATTTTACGGTGGCCTTTGCACCGTCCAAACTTTCCTGGCCTAACTGTGCCAGCCTAACTCCAGGTTAGGACTGCACCATCAGTAAATGGCAGCAATATGTGCAGGTGGGTCGGTGATGCCCGATTTGGCATGGCTGTTACACAACACATCGAGGAGAGAAGAGGGGAAGGCAGCGAGGCTAGGAATGAATCACCTGCTCACCAGATGCAACTATTCTGGGTGACCTCATGCACACCAGAGAAGCTTCTGCTCATCTAATTCTTACATAACATGTAGCAGCAACCAGAAGTTCAGCCATCTTTGTTCAGCCATTCCTACACTTTTTCTTTAATTTATAAAGATGCAACATTACATACCAGATGCTTTACCATGGAAAAAACATAATTGCAGAGGCAACCATTAACACACACAATCAATATTTTAAAACATACGAGGAGCCCTGCTGGATCACACCAAAGCCCACCTGGTCCAGCTTCCTGTCTCTCACAGTGGTCCACCAGAGGCCTCAGGGAGCACACAAGACAACAAGATGCCTGCATCCTGTGGCCACTCCCTTGCACCTGGCATTCTGAGGTAGCCTACTTCTAACATAAGGAGGTTGCACCACCCATCATTGCCCATGATGGGATTTCCCCCCAGAAATCTGTCCAATCCCCTTTTAAAGGCAACTAGACCAGATGCCATCACCACCACCTGTGGCAAGGAGTTCCACAGATCAATTACCCGCTGAGTAAAAAAAGTATTTCCTTTTATCTGTTCTGAGGGAGGCTTCCTCTAAAACCAGGAGGTTACGCCCATGGCTTGAGATTGACCCCCCCCCCCATACACTCCAAACAGAACAACCAGTTCCCCACAGGTATTCTTCTCTTTGGCCCACATCAGCACCACTTGCAATGTCTACAGCAGCCAAACACAGCAAGCCTGAAAATAACAAAGAAAGAAAGACTGCAGCGTTTGGGGCTCTTCAGCCTAGAAAAAAGGCGCCTGAGGGGGGACATGATTGAGACATACAAAATTATGCACGGAAGGGATAGAGTCGATAGAGGGATGTTCTTTTCCCTCTCTCAAAACACCAGAACCAGGGGGCATCCGCTAGAACTGAGGGTTGGGAGAGTTAAAACAGAGAAAAGGAAGTCCTTTTTTACCCAGCGGGTAGTTAATCTGTGGAACTCCTTGCCACAGGAGGTGGTGATGGCATCTGGTCTGGATGCCTTTAAGAGGGGATTGGATGGATTTCTGGAGGAAAGGTCCATTGTGGGCTATAGGCAATGATGGATTGTGCAACCTCCTTACAAAGGTGGTGGGCTACTTCAGAGTACCGGGTGCAAGGGAGTGGCCACAGGATGCAACAGGATCTTGTTGTTTCATGCCTCCCTGGGGCACCTGGTGGGCCGCTGTGAGATACAGGAAGCTGGACTAGATGGGCCTTTGGCCTGATCCAGCGGGGCTCTTCTGATGTTCTTATGTTCTAACAAGCAGAAATGTGCACCTACCCTCTGACTTTTGAGGCCACATAACCAGCGTTATCAGGAGGGTTTCTGCAGAACTCAGGAGGCTTGCAGGATTCCTGGCCGAACGGAAGGCAACGCTCCTGTGGGGACTGCAGAGATCACTCACCTCCAGGCATCTCATCTGATGCAGGCGCCTGAGCTGAGGTCGGGTCGAGTGGAAAGATTTAGGGGGCTCCCTGGGCTGGGTGCGGAATTTTGAAAGTATTTCGTTTGGGCCAGGTTGCCAACTGACCAGAACAGCCCCACCACGCCTGCTCCTGTGCATCCCGTGTAAGCCGGCTTTCCAAGCGCGCAGAGCAGCAGCCTCACCCGCGAGTGGCTGCACCTGGGGCTGCTACGAAAAGGCAGTTTTCTGAAGTTGGCAACCTGAGGAGTTTCCTTGAGTCCAGCTAGGAGAAGTCGGGGGGGGGGACGGGGAGCTTCTTGGCCAGTCGGGCCCTTTGCAACACTCTGGGGAGGTGACGCTTTTGACCCCGGCCATCTTGCTCAGAAGTGAGCCGGGCTGAACGTCGGGGTGCCGGGAGTCTCCTTCCGGCTCTCAGCCGCAGCTCAAGTCCTTGGCTGCTCACTGTCTCTTGGCAGGCCTGTTTACTCGGTGAGCAAAACTGCTGGCGGCGCCTGCGGGGTGGTGCTCAGGAGCTCTCTGACCCTGGCCGCTCACCTCAGAGGGAGACGGCTGCAGTGCCCCCCGCAACAGCCTGGGGGTGCCCAGCAACCTAGGTGGCTCCCTCGGTCGCCTCAGGCCATGGAGTTATTATTTACTGGAGAAGCCCTGGAAGCCCATTCTTGAAGCCCTGGACTGACCAATATGGCTGACTCAGATCAGCGCCGCGAACGACGAGGGGCTCTCTCGCTCGCACGGCGCGCGTGTAAAAGTTAATCTCAACGTCTTTAAGCATGCCTGCATGTTCTGCATACGGGTGTGCGAATTGCTGAACGAAAAATGGGATTTAATTTCCACGGAAAGATTCATGTATTCACATTACATCGGTTCAATAAAACGACCGTGAGTACTGAACATTAACAGAATTTGTTTTTTTTTTCTTTTGGGGGGGGTGAGTGTAGAAGTTAAAAAAAATACTCTCATATTGACAACTACTTGTGTCATGAAGAGATTTTAATGTAATTTTCCTACGGTAATATTTTCGAAATTCTGAACATTAACAGACATTTTTTTTAATGGGGCATGGCTTTATTCCTGCTTGTGTAGATTTCAAAAAATAAGCCTGTCAAAACAGTGCAATCCGAGTTTAAATAGACAGCAAGTAGCATTTCGTCCGGTGTGTTCAGTAATACAATTACGCGGAATTAAACCTTGGAATTGCATATTGAATCATAATTAGGTTACCAATGACGTTTCTCCACGATCACACATTGTTATTTTCGTGAGTTTTTACTTCAGGAGTAAACGATTCAGCCCTAAACATCATGCGAAAACCCATTTGAAATGCTTGGAATGAGCAATGTTTTGCACTCACCAACATGGCCGCTAAGCCCGCCCCCTAGGCTTCGACCTTCTCGTATTGTTAAAGGAGGGCCGGGCCCTGCCTCAGGCCCTCTGTGCCACTGGGCACGCTCTGTTTGCTCCTCCCTGGCTGAGGGGAGCCACCTGCTGCTTCCCGGTTGCCTGGCAACTGCACCAGGTGGTCCCAATCAGCAGGATGCTGAGGGCAATACTCCTGTGGCCAGCTGCTCGGATTCCCAGGGCCAGGCTTGGCTGGCCTGGAGGGGGAGAGAGTGTGTGTGTGTGTGTGTGTGTGTGTGTGTGTGTGTTGTGGCCAGGGCCGCTCAGCCTTGCTGGCAACCCCGGACAAAGCAGGCCAGGATCCACCCGGGACTCGTAATAACTCCAGCAAAACTGGGACCTGAAACTTCCTGCTGAAAGCAAACTGCCACTGGGCTGAAAGCTTTGCAGACTGAACTTCCGGCTGCCTTCGGGGGGGGGGGGGGGGTCAGAGGCAGGAAAGCAGCCCCTCCCTCCTGGGGCCTGGCTTCACGGACAGTGGCAGGGGCGCTCTTCTCCGCGATCACCAGTGGAGGGCACTGTTTTTGCCCAACGTGCCCCTCAGAAGACATGTGAGGAGGCTGCCTTGCTCAGAGGGGCACCCCAGGGGGAACAGGAAGTGATGGGGGTGTTTCCCTTCTGCTGGCCCCAATTTGTCTCCCCAAATCACCAACGTGCCCCCCCCACCTTTTGCTATTTATGAACAGGGTGGTGCATGCAAGCACGGCTCTAGGGAGGAAAAATACGCTTCTGTAACAATTCTGCAGAAGAGGGCATTTCAGCAGGTGCCACTTCTCATCTCACAGATGCAGAGCTGCACCTGCTAAAGTTCCCCCTTCCACACCATTGTTGAACGTCCAGGAGCCCTCAGCTTGAAGGGTTGGCTCAGCTCTGGGCTACACCAAGATCCCTACATGTAATGGGTACAGGTCAAGCGCTGGGGGTCTGTACATTGTGTAGACCTCCATAGATCAAAACAGCCGCTTCTTGCCAGCCCAGAACTAGAGTAGAGGGCCCAATCCTATCCAACCTTCCAGCGCTAATGCAGCTGTGCCAATGGGCAATGGTGCTATTTATTTTACTCAGAAGAAAGCCCATTGTCTTTCTGAATTATGGTGTTGGAGAAGACTCTTGAGAGTCCCCTGGACTGCAAGGAGATCCAATCGCTCCATCCTCCAGGAAGTCAAGCCCGACTGCTCCCTGGAAGGACAAATCCTGAAGCTGAAGCTCAAATACGTTGGCCACCTCATGAGAAGAGAGGACTTTTGAGAAAAGACCCTCATGCTGGGAAAGATTGAAGGCAAAAGGAGAAGGGGGCGGCAGAGGAGGAGATGGTTAGAGAGTGTCACCGAAGCGATGAGCATGAAGTTGGGCGAACTCCGGAAGCTGGTGGAGGACAGGGAGGCCTGGCGTGCTGTGGTCCAGGGGGTCGTGAAGAGTCGGACAGGACTTAGCAACTGAACAACAACAACAAAGACCATTGTGTACAGTAAGATGTAGCCTATAATCTGAGTATATTCACCAGGAACAAACACCTTCTACCAAGCAAGCTGCTCTTGCTGTGGGGCGGCAGGTATTGAGGCCTCCTTGAGGTAAGGGGACGTTTGTTCCTTTCCTTTGGGACTGCATCAGTGCTGGGAAGTTGGGTAGGATTGGGCCCTAAATGTGTTTTAACAAGGAATCAAGAGAAGCGAGACCCCAGCTCAGTGTCACGCTAGGTATCTCCCTGCAGATTTCTGATCGGAGCGAACGGCTTCCAGCAGGGGAAAGACGGAAAATGTGCTTCTGTTTTAGGCCTCCTTGTGATTGTCAGACGTGACAATCGGGAGAGGCTGGTGGCGGCACCTCTTCCATGCGCGCTCCACATGCCTGGCCTTTGACCCCGGCAGTAAACTGATCACAAGAACACCTGCCCCCTCTGAGGAGTGTGCAACGGCTTTTTTTAGCAAGCTATAAACGTGGGGTAAAAAAGCTCCCCTCCGTCAAACCTTTTGCTCAACCCACAGAAAACCAGCCATCTGTTTGAACAGGAGGTCACGGAGCTGCACTGCCCATAAATATTTGAGGCTGTCAGGCAGCCTTCAAAGCTCGCTTCAGATTAGGCTGGGGGAAGAAGAAGAAATGTTTCCACTTGGACTGGCCCAACAAAAAATCTCCAGCCTTTGCAGAAAGAGGACTACTTGTAGCCATAAAATCCCAGGAATGGGTGGGTGGGTGGGTGGGTGAGCAATCAGAGGAGAGGATTTGTGTAACTCCCAGGCTGTAATTAAATGTGGGAACTCCTTGCCACAGGATGTGGTGAAGGTGCCTGGCCTAGCTGCCTTTCAAAGGGGATTGGAAAGATGGATGGAGGAAAACTCCATCGCAGGTTACAAGCCTTGATGGGTGTGTGTGCAAAATCCTGGTTTTAGAAGTGGGCTGTCTCTGAATGCCAGGCGCAGGCAGCTTGTGGCCTTGTGTGCTCCCTGAGGCCTCTGGTGGGCTGCTGTGAGTTACAGGAAGCTGGACTAGGTGGGCCTTTGGCCTGATCCAGCACAGGGGCTCTTCTTAAGTTCTTATGGCTTCCGTGAGAAAAAGGCCGCTTGCCTAGATGGAGCTGTAGTCTGATTTAGCAGAGTTCTGGTATTCAGAGGTAAAGTTTCCCTGAACATGGAAGTTCTGCAAAGCCCTCATTGTTTGCAGGCACTGAGAGATCTCTTCTCCCTGGATCAGGCCGCTGGGAATTTATCTAGAGTCCGGAAGGCCTGTGGTTTTTCCCACCTCCCTACAGGAGAACACGGAGAAAACGTATACCAAGACGCCTGGCTATCAGTGCATGTATATTTTTCCTGGACCATAAATATTTAAAGTTGATGATATATGGGAGAAGTGCAGAGACAGGTTTCCTCCCCGGCGAAAAAACCACAAGCTAATTGGCAGCCCCATGAAACATTTCTTTTGCCTGAAAGCTCAAGAGGGAGGAAAAGCCATTTCTGGTCGCAGGAAACCTTTTGCTGACAGGTGTGCAGGTTGAGCAGATGGAAAGCGTTCAGGAATCTATGCTGCCACCTACTAGTCATCGAGCAATATCCATCCAGCTCTAGGTTCTGAAGCCTGGCCTCTACCATTCTTGCAGGACTGTAACGCTTTTAGGGCGCAATCCTAACCTGGAGTTAGGCCGGTTTAGTTAGGCCAGCAAAGTTTGGCCAGCATGTTTGGACCACAAGGGCCACCATGTTTGGACCGCTCTCGGAGTTGGAGAAACCAGCATAGAGACGCGCGCCATCCTCCCTGACTCCGAGAGTGGCCCAAACGCGCTTTACGGTGGCCCTGGTGCCAGCCAAACTTTGCTGGCCTAACTAAGCCAGCCTAACTCCAGGTAAAAAATGGGCAATAAAAACAATTGAAACCGAGAGTCCCAGAACTAGAACTACCCAATCATTGCAAAATGGAATGACTCCCAGTTAGTGGGAGAAATGCATTTTATTCCCCAAAGCCAGAGAGACATGGGGAGCTGTACTGCTCAGAGGGGAGGCGGTTCCACAGCTTTGGGGCAACGAGCAAGAAGTCCCTGCAAGGAGAGTTGGACAGTGGGAGACACAAGATCCCCTCCCCCCCCCCAGCTGCGAAGAAAGGCAAGACTCAGCGCTTTTGACTATGTGTCTGCTTGCGCAGAGAGTTTTAAGCTCCTCAACTCCTACACAGTCTCCGGAAATACATCTCGGTTCCCTTCCTTCTTTTAGAAACTGCCGGTGGTGGCGTTTCGACGTGATCAGTGCTGGGGGGCTCCTGTGGCAGCGGGAACAGCACAACATCCTACGTGTGGGGCAAAACCTACTGGCCGAGCTGATGTGGCCTTTGGGGAGGGGCAGAGGCGGATCTAAGGGGGGGGGCAAATCTGTAAGTTTTGCAAGAAGCCTGACCTTGCAGTGGAAATCACTCCTCTCCTGCACCGTTCTAGCCAATCCTCACAGGGAACAGCAACATCTTGGCATTGCTTACTGGCTACAGCAGCAAGGGAGAGGAGGGACTTACATGACAGGGTAAGGCTCCTTGCAAAACTTACAGATTTGCCGCCCCCTTAGATCTGCCTCTGGGGAGGGGAGGTGCCACCCCCCCTCCTGACTCCCAGAGACAGGTGCTCCCTGAACACACACACCCCCAGCGATTTTTCCAGCACACCCTCTGCAGGCCTCGTCTCGCCCCCCATCTTTCAGTCTCGCTCTGTTTAAAGGGCCAGAGAAAAATGCTTTGGTGGAATTCTTTCCAGAGTCTGTTGCCCTTTCACCAGAAGGCATCTCTGAAATGCACACAATGCCACAAGGATGAGCAGGCCTCTCTCTCTCTCTCTCTCTCTCTCTCTCTCTCTCTCTCTCTCTGTGTGTGTGTGTGTGTGTGTGTGTGGCTTTTTTTTCCTGATTCAGCAGACCTGCTAGCTGGTTGCCGAGAAGCAGAAACCCCCTGCAGGTTTACACACACAAAAAGCCCCGGCAGATATTGACGCAGGCCAGGAAACCAGCTCCCCCTCCACTGTGGCCAGCCAACTGCCCCCCACGAAGGCCGTGTTGGGTTTTGAAGAGAGCTTTGGCTCAACGTCACATCATCCCCTGATCACAGACACACCTGTCAGATAAATTCCAGACTGCCTTTGGGGTGAAGAATTTGGGGGGCAAGTTCAGTGCCAAGGAGGGGGGGCAGCCTGCATTGTAACTAAGGCCCCGCCTACCTTACAGCAATGGAACTTTGCCATTTTAATTTTGCAACAGTGTGGTGTCACAGGGGGAGGAGAACTGAATTGCACATCAGCCGCTACTGGAAAAACTAGGTTAGCAGTGCAGGGAGGGAGCAGTTCAGAGGAGCCCCCCCCCCAACCCCCACCCCAGCGATTAGGGAGATTTATCGGGGAAGCCAGGAAAGTGAGGGGAGGAACCTGGACATGGGTGGGGGCTGCTTTCCACGTGGGGTGGGTGGGAGAACAGTATTCGGAGCCAGCTCCATTGACAAGGAGGTGGGGAGGGAGTCTAAAGGCCAGATCTTCATGTTCCAATCATCCGTTCCTTGCATTTGGTGCCGGAAAAGGGCGATAAACTGATCAGGGGCGTGAGACCTCTTCCCTGCAAGGGCAGGCAGAAGAGTTGTAGGGCTTTGTAGCTCAGAAAAAGAGATGAGGAAGGGGAAACACTGCAGAGATTCATGCAGTGAAGATTTTTCTCTTTGTCTCTCATCACACTAGCTCACAAAAAGCTTATGCAGCAAGGAAGCGATGATTCACTTAAGGTTCCGATTGTCATTTTTTTTGTCGGGGGGGGGCTGCTACAGATTTAGCACAGTCACCACGCTGGAAGGGGGGGCGCCTGAGTGACAGGCTGGCGATCCAGGACAAACAAAAACAGAGGACTTCTCTGCACAAGACAGTCTTGGCTTACGGAACTCACCGCCACATGATGCGGCAGTGGCCATGGGCTAGGACGGTCTTTCAAAAGGAGGAGACAAATTTGTGGAAGAGGATAGGTCTGTGAGTGTGTGTGTGTGTGTGGGGGGGTGTTTAACGATGATGACCGAGTGGAACCTCCATGGTTAGCAGCAGTATGCGATCACTGCTGAGTGATGGTAGGAGGGGGGGGGCTATGCTCTCAGGTCCTGCTTGTAATTGTCAGCCGGGCTGCTGGACGTTTCCTGGTTGTGTGGAAGAGACCGACTCAACGGGGTTGAGCTCAGTGCTTCATTCCAGCGTTTCTGCCCCCCCCCAGCATAAAACTGCAGGGCCAGGGAAACGGCTGAGGGAGGTGGGGCTACCTTGCCCAGAAGAGGGGGAGAGACAGCTGGAGGAGCACAGGTTTTGCTGACTGATGGGTTCAGCAGAGCCGGCCATCCACGAGGCCGACTGAAGCGATCGCCTAAGGGACCAGACCGCCGCTTTCCATCTACCTGCTAACCTCCAGCAGCAATTGGCAGGCTGCCTCCGGTGCTTGGAAGTCACTCGGGGCCCCCGGTTCAATTCCTGATGTTTTCTGCTTGCAAGATCACGGCGAGGGCTGGAGAGCCGCTGGCACTCAGAGGGCGCAACCCTGGCTGCTGGCTTGACTCAGCGGGAGGCCGCAGATCGAAGCTGTCTGTCTGCGCCTCTGGAGCAGGGCTGTACCTAGAGGGGGACCACAGCATCGGGTTTTGCAAGCAGCCGCTCCCCCTCCTCTTCGGAACCTCCTCTTCGTTTCACTTGGAATGGCTCCGAAGAGGAGGAGGAGGAGGAGGAGCGGCTGCTTGCAAAACCCAGTGCTGTGATCCCTCTCTAGGCATGCCTCTGCGCTGGAGAAACTTTCCTTCTGCAGCATCCTCAACAAGGCAACAGCTTGACCCCAGTGGTGTCATCTAAATGATTTAAGAACAGGTACTCACTTTTGATTGGCACGTGTCGGGACCCGCCCACCGGAAGTGACGTCATAAGCCGGAAGTGATGTCGTGGCAGGAAGTGACATGCAAAAAGCCCTTTTTGAGGCCTCAGGTGATTTTAAACTGATCCAACAGTTGCAACAGTATTCCACAGCACCCCCAGAACATGGTAAGGAGGCCTGGCATCATGTTAAAACCCCAGAGCAACTCATTTTTCAGTGGCAAGGAAAGGAAAGGCTCCGCTCGCTGCCTGCCTGCCTGGCTGGCTCTGAGAACATGCAGGCAACTCAAACTTGCAGGAAATTCAAACGTTGCAGAGGGCGGAGTCGACGAGTGGGCGGGCGAATGGGCGGGGCCAGCTGTAATCCTAGAAACCGGTACTTGCGTACCCCCGCGTACCCCCTGCATGACATCACTGCTTGACCCCCTTTTTTTTTTTTGGCCGCATCCAAACTTTGGAGAACTTATTAAAGTTAAAAGCCTTCCCAAGTGGCTGGAACAAGAGGACAAGGAAGGCCAAAAGGATTGTATGCCCCTCCTCTCTCTCTCTCTCTCTCTCTCTCTCTCTCTCTCTCTCTCTCTCTC
>JAJKFI010000103.1:959981-990894 GCA_029204185.1 Lerista edwardsae | reverse complement strand
CTCTCTCTCTCTCTCTCTCTCTCTCTCTCTCTCTCTCTCTCTCTCTCTCCCCTGATTGCTCCTCATAATGGAGCATGATGTGAAGCTTCTGCCTCTGCGTTCTCCCGGCAGCCCCTTCTGCTCCCTGTTGCCAAGGGAAGCAGGAAAAAGCTGATTTAACACACATGAGTTCCAGTGCTTAACTCCAGCAAGATCGATAATCGCCATATTAATAAATCATGCCCCTCATCATGCAGGCAGGAGACGACCTGCAACCTGCTGGCAGGTGCTGGGCAGGTGCTGGGTGTTCGTCTCGGCCTGATCCACTCAGCAAGCTCACCTTCAGCCCTGGAGGTGGGCGAAGCCATGGAGACGTTTGGGCCGCATGCGACTGGGAGACACTGCCTGAAGTTGCCAGGCAGCCCAAACTGACCCTGGAGAGAGTCTCCAGCTTCATTCTCTGCTTTCTCAGGCAGTTCATCTCCAAGGTCACTCTCAGGCCACCTGAGAGCCACTTTTGTGCCCTGCTCCTATGCTGGTTCCGGGTTTGAGGCTTGGCAAGGCTTGGCTTTGCGACGTCACGCGGAGAACGAACAAGGATGAAGAGCGCACTCCGAACCTGGAGTCAGGCCAGCACAGTCAGGCCAGCACAGTTTGGCTGGCACAAGGGACACCGTAAAGCGCATTTGGACCATGCTTGGCGTCAGGAAGGATGGCGCACGTCTGCGTGCTGGCCTCTCTGACTCAGAGTGGTCCAAACATACTTTATGGTGTCCCTTTGTGCTGGCCAAATTTTGCTGGCCTAACTCCAGGATAGGATTGTACCCTAAAGGTCATACACCACAAAAAAAGGAGCCCTCCCTGGGAATTTTTTGGGAGCCTGTGTTAAAAAAATATTAAATGATCATCGGCACCATAGGAGTTCACTCAAAGATGAATTTAGGGGGACGTGGGGGTGTGCCACTGTCACTGATACAACCATACAAAAACACAGATTAAAATAATAATAACCAAAACTGCATCACGTGCATCGACCGGAACGGCAAAGAATACTCAGGGCTTGGCAAAACCAAACAGATCCAAGAATTCCAACAGCTGGACAAGGCAGGGCCTGATCCGAACCGACACCAGCTTGCTCACGGCAGCCCACGGTACTTCCTCCAGCATCAGGGACTGGGCCAGATCCCATCCAACTAGAGACCCTCCACGCCTTACCTCTACCTCATTGACGTGGCCTTCTGGATTTCCAGCGCATTCACCCTAACCCACCACGAGACGACAGCACAAGCCCAACTATCCGAGGCGCTAGTCCGGCTGAGAAGGCAAAAGCTACGGAACTGCGGGCGGGTTCCTGAGAAGGCGGCACACCATCTAACCCGTCATCTTACCCGACGTTGCCAACCTCCGTCCGCAGGAGCCGCGAGGGAACGTTGACGGAAGGACGGCCAAAAAAACACCACCACCAGCAAACCGCGAGGCTGCCCGGGAGGGCTCAGACGGGGAAAGGATATGGGTTACAAACCAGCTTGAGACACCAGCTCCGGGGCCGGGTTGTCTGGTCGAGGCAGAAGAAGACTGTGGTGGCCAGTGCAGGGTACGGAACCTGATTGTCTCCATTGGGGGCTGGATCCCGCGTGGAAGAGCCCGCCGAGGCCAGGCTGTCCTGGATGGACTTGCAAGCGCTGAGGGCATCCTCGTCCTTCTCCTCCCCAGGCTGGGGGGCCTGGCCGGCGGTGGTGCCGGAGGCGATCGGGACCCGAACCTCGTCGCTCGCCAGTGGCTGGAAAGGTTCTCTCCTCTCGCCATCAGTCATGATAGCAGCCAGCACCTTTGGAGAGGAAAGGAGACAGGTGAGGGGGAGGGCGTGACCTCGTGGGGGGAGGGCAGGGGGGTCAAAGGTCAAAGGTGGTCAAAGGCGCCTGGTCCCAGAAGGTGCAAGCCCCCCCCCACAGGAACAGGGGTGGACCTAGTCAAAATGGCGCCCAGGGCACCCAATAGAAGTGTGCCCCCATGGGAGCCCAGGTCTACCCATTAGAAACGGCCGCGGGTAGACCTCCCTTCAAGGGAGCCCAGGTCTACTCGCGGCTGGTCCCAATGCGGTCTACCCGCACAATGTTGCGGGGGCCACTGGCGCCCCCCTAGACGGCCCCAAGACGGCGCCCAGGGCTCTTGCCCCCCCTGGCCCCCCTAGATCTGCCACTGCGTGGGAAGGGCGCATTTAAGGCTTGCAGGCTGGACACAGACCCTGGAAACGTTTGACCTGGCCCTCGTGGTAATGGGGCTCTCCCAGCACCGCAACAGATTCGCCTTGGCGGAAGTGGCGCTGCGGAAAGAGCAGCCCCTGTGATCGTTGGGCACTCCCGTATCTTGGGAGCAGGGTCAAGCCTTGCATATTTTCTCTTCCGTCATGGGAAGCTGAGTTCCGAAGTGAGAACAAAGTGCTTCTTTCTGGTCATCGCTTGCTTAGTGATGTCACTGCTTACTCAGTGATGTCACTGCCTACTCAGTGATGTCACTTCCGGGTTTCAGCAGGGACCACGAGTGCTATTCGGCGCACTGTATGAAGCACGCTTGACACCCCTTGCCCTTGAGTATGGGATCTACTGCCACCTGCAGGAGGGGAGGGGAACAGTTCAGTGGTGGAGCTCCTATTCTGTCCCGGCCATGGGAAATCTTAGATTCAGAGCGCAATCCTAACCAGGAGTGAGTCCGGCACAGTTAGGGCAGCAAAGTTTAGCTGGCAAAAAGGACACCATGAAGGATATTTGGACCACTCACAATGTTTTTAAATTGTGATTTTATTATGTCAGGTTGACTGGGACTCCTTGATTTAAGTGATTTAAGAGGAGGGTGGGTAAATACATAAAGTTTATTTACTTAGCATTATCAAAGTACACGTCAGTTTTCAGGATTTCAAGCCCCAGCCAAGTTTATATTCCCATTTTCTTTTTTTTGGGGTGGTGGTGCTGTGGGTGGGGGGAGGGGCGGCGACACTAGAGGGAAGGCGTAGGAAGGGAGAGGAGGTCAAGCTACCAAGAGATATTAGCGTGAGCAAATCTCAATGGAAGCGAACAAGCCAGAAAGGAAAGAAGACGATCTGCCAGCAACGGGCGGCTACGGAGCGAGGCAGGAAAGGGTTAAGGAGGAGTTGCACGGGGAGCTGGCGAGAAAGCGCAGGGAGGAAGGCAAGAGTTAAACGGAGGCAGAAGAACTGGAGGGGAGGGGAAAGGGTTAATGGAAGCAGGCGGACCTGAAGGTGGGTAGGAAGGAAGGCGAGAAAGAGGCCGGGGGATCCACGCGCGCGCTTCATTGTTCTCTCCCCACTCCTCGCCTCCTCCCCGGGTCGGTCCGAGACTGGCGGGCCCCCTCTGGGTCCGCGCTGCCCGCTCTCCTCCGGGCGGGTGTGTGTGTGTGTGGAGGGGGGGGGAGCGGCCCCTCCCTCTCCGCATTGTCCGCGAAGTGCGAGGCGCTTTGGGGCTCCACGGAACGCGCGAGGCTGGCCGTGCCCCGGAATCCGGGCGCAGGAGCGCGTCTCGCGGAGCGCGGCAAAGCAGAGCGGGGGAGGGTCCCCGCGCACCTCGGGTGGGTTTCCAAGGTCTGGAAAACGGTGGGAGGAGCGAAGTGTGAGAGTTGCGGGAGGGAGGGAGGGCGGAGTCCCGGAATCCTTATTGTCAAAAATGCGTTTCATTCCCCCGCGCAAGAGAGACGTGGGGAGGGTCGCAGCAGCCCGGCGCCGCGCACGTTGACTGGGGAGCCGGCGAAGAGGAGGCGCCCGCCCCGGCGATCCTGCGCGCGCTTGCCCGGAGCGTCCGCCTCCCTGAACTCCATGGCGCTGGCTCCCGAGGAAGCGTGCAGGGATCGGGCTCGCGTGTGTCTGTGTGTCTGTGTGTGTGTGTGTGGTGCCTTTCTTGGGTGGGTGGGTGGGTGGGTGGGGGGCGGTGGCCTCCTGCCTTACCTGGGTTCCGCGGACCTCTGGCTTCCCACACGCATAGCCGGGTTTTGCGGTTCACATGCGACCAGGCAGCAAAATCTACTTCCAAGGACTCCGGGAGGAGAGCGCAGGATTTTTTGTCCTCCCTCCGCTCCCTCCCTGGGGATAGGAGGTCTTCAGCGATGTCAATCCCACGAGCAGCTCTGGCGGGGGGCGGGGGGAGCCCTGGGTGTGGAGGAGAGGTTCAGACGGCGAAGCCACCCGTCGTTCCGCGCCCGGCTCAGCCCCTGCCTCTTCTGCCCCACTCCCACCTCGAGCGGACCGGACCCCCAGCTTCCCTTTCTTCCAGGGGACACCCGGAAAGGATGGAGAGGGCGCCGCGCTTCCTCGCAGCCGGCTCCGGTCCCCTTTGCGCTAGGAATCCCGGGGGGTGGGGTGGGGAAGGAGGTGCGGGCGGCCGGCTACCCAAGTCCACGCAATCCTTTGCAGGAAAAAAGAAGACGGGGAGAAAAAAGAAACGCGACCGACCGAGAGGAAAGACCGGAGAGCGCTTCGCCGTCGCGCACACTGGAAACTTCAGACTTCACCGCGGGGAGGGAGGGGGAGGGAGAGCAAAAAGGGGTGGAGAGAACGCGAGAACTGGGTGGGCAGCCCGGAGAGCCGCTGGAATCCCAGCTGCCAGAGAGAGAGAGAGAGAGAGAGAGGAAAGGAACCCACCCAGCGGAGCCGGCAGGGCGAGCCGGGCGGGCTGGGTGCGCCTTGGAGAGGGAGCCGTGCGTAAAAGTACCCCGGGCGCACGGCCCAGCAGAACCAACCGAGAGGTGGCCAGTCTCCAGGGCGCACGGGAGCCTCTCCCCTCTCCAACTTGGAGAGGGCGCGGACGCGTGCGCGCGCGGGCGAACTCCTTGCGGATACCTGAAACCATGGACACTGGGGGCACCGAGATGGACTCGGGCGTGTGATGGGGGCATTCCCCCCCCCACACGTTTTCTTTCTGCCCCCCAACTGCGGGCTGCGCTTCCCCACCCCCATCCCGCGCTCTCCGGCTTTCCTTTGTTCTCGCTGGCAACTGTCGCTTCCAAGGTGGCCGCGCGGTGAAGGTCAGGCTGCCAACGGTTCAGAAGTTCAGCTGCTTGGGTGGGGGGGAGGGGGGAGGGAGGGATTAACCCCTTCCAGGTACTCAGGCAGACCCCCGGTCAGGGAGAGGACGAGGGTGGATTCCTGGGTGATCCAGCCGCGCCCTAAGCATGGCTGGGGTGGAGTTCCTAGCCTTCTGGGTGGGTGGGTGAGTGAGTGGGGGGCGCGCGCATCAACTCTATCGCCTGCCTCCTCTAGGGCTGCAAAACTACCTACGGCTCTGCCCCCACGGAAACTGGAGCCATGTCAATTCCCAATTTATACGGATGTAACGAAGCGGCGGCGGCGGGGGACGGGGGGACGGGGGACGGGACGCGGCAGCCGGCAGATGCTGAAGCAGACGAGGATTCCGAAGGGAGAGCGCGCGCGCTCCATTTCGCCTTTCCATGTGAACTCACATTTTTAACCCCCGAGTCGCCGCTGATCTCGAGTACATCACACACACACACACACACACACACACACACACACACACACACCTACCCCTTTGGCATTTACATCCACTTTCCACTCCGCCCCCTCCCCACATAATATTTTTTTTTTTGACTTAAGGGTGAACATTAAAGGGAAGGGAATCCCCCCTCCCTTTCTTTATCTGGAGATTCCGATGCCATTAAATCGGGGCAAGTCCTTCCGCTTTGGGGGTCCAGCGTCTGATACTTCTAGAAACGGGCAGCCCTGTGAACTGGCGGGGAGGGAGAGTCTACCCTGGAACTCGGCATGTCAGAATCCCCTGAAAGAGCAGCCAGGCAGGATCAATTGTTTATGGCTGTCATCTTACCAGGCGTGGTGAGCGGGGAGGTGGTGGAGATGCCTTGGGTTCTCTGGCTTCCTCCTTGCCCCCTGGGTCAGCTGGTCAGAGCTCTTTTGGCTCATCCTGGCCCCCCAAAGTCCAAGGGGAGCAAAAGACCAGTTACTGCTCTGAGAAGGAAACGGCTTACTTAACACAAGTGAAGGCAGTGGCGGGAAAGGGAGGGAACCTTCCTTCTTCCAACCGACCCCCCCCCAAAAAAAAACTCATTTGGACATATTAGGAAGATGTTGGGACTCTCAAGTGTCCAAATTTGTGGTTCTGCTTTACTCCATATTGGTCAGACCTCACCTGGAGTCCTGTGTCCCATTCTGGGCACCGCAGTTCAAGAAGGATGCAGCCAAACTGGAGCAGGTCAGGGGAGAGTGACGAGGGTGATTAGGGGGCTGGAGAACAAGCCCTGCTAGGAGAGGTTGGGGGAACTGGGTTTGTTCAGCTTGGAGAAGAGAAGGCTGAGAGTTGGATATGAGAGCACTTTTCAAAGACCTGAAGGGCTGTCCTAAGGAAGAAGGGACAAATTTGTTCTCACCTGCCTTTGACAATAGGACTGGGTCCAATGGGCACAAACTGCAAGAGAGGAGATTCCGGCTGGGCATCAGGAAGAAATTCCTGATGATAAGGGTGGTTCGACAGTGGAACAGATTGCCACTGGAGGGAGGTGGTGGATTTCCCCTCACTGGAGACCTTCAAGCAGAGGCTCGACAGGCACCTGCTGGAGATGCTCTAGGGGGATTTCCTGCTACAGGGGGGGGGGGTTGGACTAGATGCCCTTGTAGGTCCCTTCCAACTCCATGATCCCGTAATTCTACAAAACCGCAGCTGTCTTGTAGAACCCCTCTCATCCTGGTGAAATTCAAATTTCACAAATAAGGTCAGACACTAAAGGAGTTTATTCCAAGAAAGTACATTTTCATGGAAGAAGTTTAATTCACGGAGTTTCATGGAGAAGGAGGAGGGGACACCCCCTTGTGGACCTCTTCACCCCTGGACCTGTGGAAATAGAGAGATTTATTACAACCTGTGATATTCAATTTGCAAATGCAGGCTCCACTGTTGTTCACAGCTGGCTGATAACTGAGAATTGATTTAAAATGGAGGTCAAAGTATCTCCAGATGATATTAATGGAAGGAGTACTGTTCAAACACAGACTGACTGACTGACTGACTGACTGACACACACACACACACACACACACACACACACAAACCGATCATTTCAGGATTCTGTGGCAAGGCTATGTTGATCACTGTGAGGCTCCGATTGTTATTCCTATTGGTTTAAGAGGGGAGAAACAACATGAACTGAAAAGGAGGACGTGAGTCCATATAATATGAAGAAACCCCAAACTGAAAAAAATAAAAGGAAATAAAACAAGCAAGGAAGCTAATTAGGGAAAATAAATTGTTCCGTGCGGAGGAGCCTTTGTGTGTTTGATTTGGGGATGCGTAGCTCATGGAAATGATTTTTCCTCCTGCACAAAGCTCTGTGCAGAAAAAAAAGAATGACCTTGGCTTGATTTGGGAAAAAAAAAGGTAGAGAAGGAGAGGTTGGCTGCGAGTTTGGGGGGAAGAGTAATCTGTGAGTGTCATGAGACGCACTTGGCTGTTTCCCCGAAGGAGAATCTTTTCTATTTCATACCCGTTTGCTTTTTATTCCTTCCAAAGTGAACATGTGAAAGAACAGCACAAGTGCCTCTCGAAGGGGATTTCTCAGAGCATCTCAAGGCTACATGGTGAAGTCCTGCCTCAACCACAACAGAGCAAGTCTCACCAACCACACACTTACTCAGGGCCCTACACTTCAGGACTGACCTTGGCTGCCTTCAGCAGAGTCCCCAACTAATTCCCTCCCGCCCCCCCCAGCCTTTTCCCAAGACTCAGCTTTCCTATACATCACAGACCCTGTTGGTCACATCACAGTGTCCAGAGAGAGAGAGAGAGAGAGAGAGAGAGAGAGAGAGAGAGAGAGAGACTTGGGGCCACAAGTCTCAGCGTGACTGATTTCCCCTGGCACGACGCCATCCACACGACTCTAAAGACGGCATGGCCTCAATTAGACTGCGTTTTTGCTAATGCAAGCCAAGCTTCATGCAGGTTAAAGGGGACTTTTGAGAGCATCGTTTTGCATGACCGTACACCCCTCGAAGGGTGGATAAGCATGCCCCCCCTTCCTCTGGCAATGTTCTCTTGAGTGGCCATTAAAAAGCAGGCCTCTTGTCTCCTCTCTTCTCAGAAAGCAGATCTTGCATGTCTCTCCAGCACAGAAAGTCACCATCTTTATTAGACAATAAGAAAATAATGGCAGTCAGAGAAGAAGCATTTCAAGATCCTTTTTTCAATTTTTATTTTTATTTTATTTTTTGCCCAAGAAGATCGTGTGTTTTATGGAAAGCATTGCAGACAGTTTCTGTCTTCTGTGTTGCCTTTATGCTGGTTTGCTTGTCTTGGAATGGCGTTTTATGGCTTTTTTAAAAAACACACACACACACATGCTGAACTTGAAATAGCAGTCTTGCAAGAGGCCCTAAGAAAAAGATGGTTGTATGAGACCTTGTAGGGCAACAGCTGAGCAGCAGATCCAAAATTCCCTGTCTCAGATCTCACCTTTGATGCAATTCAACTTAGGCAAGATGTTCCCCCTCAGCCTCAGCTGCAATGTGGAGTTCATGGGGGGTTGTTGTTGCTTGTAGCCCGGTGCAATTGCAGCCCCCCCTTCTTTAGCTACTCCTCTGGGTCGTTTCCCCCCACATCTAGGATGTCCGTTTTGGACGGCTGAATTTGGTATTCCCCTAAAGCAGGCGACTGCAAAACGATCAGCAGCCAGACCCTGAATGACCCGTGATTCGAATACAGGCCCCAGGCTAACACTTCATCTATTGAACCTCCCCAGCTCTACGCGACTCTAACTTCATTGACTCCGGCAATGTTAATCCAGGCTTACGTCAATATAGGGGCGGAGGGGGGATTTTGGCCAGAGCCTCTCGTGCCCCATCAATAAACTGGCCAGATCTAGAAGACGGATGTGGTGGCTGCTGGACTGCACAAGGAGATGTGAGTGGGGAGGAGCTCAAGGGCGCAAGCGATGAGATGCAGTGTTCGCCCTGCCAGCTCTGGTTCCCTGTCACAGGTTGGCAGGCCTCCAGGTCAATTTCAGAGACTGTGAAAAAAGCAAATTGCGGCCGGCCACCCGTACATAATACCTGGAACTCAAGTCCAGCGAAATGCTGGCTGTCCAAGGTGTTCTGCCTGAATAGAGGAGGAGGGAAGGAAGGAAGGAGGAGGGAAGAGGAACACACACATCAGCCATGCTCTCCGCACTGATGCACAACCTGGGCCTACTCCCTGGGTGTCTTTACACCGAACCTGGAGTTAGGATGGCACAGTTAGGCTAGCAATGTTTGGCCGGCACCAGGGACGCCGTAAAGCGCGCTTGGACCACTCTCGGAGTCAGGGAGGGTGGCGCACGTCTGTGTGCTGGCCTTTTTAGAATGACAGTCTGTCCAGGACCCACCAGAAGTGATGACATGACCAGAAGAACCATCACGGTGACACTAGAACCTGCTGCTTTCCTGAGAATGCAGTAATAAGTTGGATTATTGCTCAGCCATTTTCCAAAGAAAGGAAAAAAGGTCTATTTACAACCTTGACACAAGCAAAACAACCACACAGCCCTTCCCCTTTCCAGCATCCCATCTTCCTAGATATTCAATATGGCTGCTCTAGGTGCTTCACAACCCACCTGAAATTGGCTCGTGACCCACTTGTGGGGGGCAGACCCACATTTTGGGAACCACTGCCACAGAACATTTCCTAAAGCAGTGGGTCTGGTTTGGGTATGTGCCTAGAATTTCTGAAGACAATTTTGCAGTAACACAGCCTTCTGTTTTGATGCACGCGGCCTGGGGTGCCTTCAAAGCCATCATCTGTCCTATGGGCCTGATGAGATGGTTCAGCCCTAGCAGGGGAGAGGACTGTACCATGTGCATTTCTGAACAGACCCCTGAACCATTTTGCTGGGTGGGAAACTACTTTCCCGAGCCTGAAGTTTCTCTGCTGAGCAATATCTTTCGGATTGCATTTACATCAAACAGAAGGTGCAGTTGAATTGTGTTACTTTTTCTTTTTATTAAGGATGGGTGGAAGCTGTTTTCTACTTACTTAATTCTCTCTCTCTCCAATCTGGGTTTTGCTGATTGCCAAGAAACCTTCAACCATGGTGCAATCTAGCTAACAGCACTTGCATAAATCATACTAAAAAAAAATAAAGAGTATCTGCGGACTGAATTCATTTTGCTAAATAGACGGAGGGCCACTTTCACATCATTTCAGAAGATTAACCAAAGAGGAGGGAAATTGGGGAGGGGAGCCGCTAATAAATTAGCGAGGTTGGAAAGTGGGAGGGAGGAATAAACAGTATTAGAAACAATGCATTTCTAATATATCCCAATTCCAAAGTTCTGCAGAGCTGAGATTGGCAGTTCGATAATACTGGATGTTCTCAAGCTTCGGATGCATTTTTAATTAAATGAGGTTGACTGTTGCCAATGCGGTATAAAAAATGAAATTATAATTGGACACACAGAGAGGTGTTGGCTCTTGTTTTAACAACTGTGGCACCTTTTGAAAACAGCAGGTCAGGGGCAGACCTAGTCAAAATGGCGCCCGGGGCACCCAATAGAAGTGCGCCCCCATGGGAGCCCAGGTCTACCCATTGGGACCAGCCATGGGTAGACCTGGGCTCCCCTCGAGGAGCCCAGGTCTACCCGCACAATGTTGCAGGGGCCACTGGTGCCCCCCTAGATGGCCCCAAGATGGCGCCCAGGGCTCTTGCCCCCCCTGCCCCCTAGATCCGCCACTGCATCAGGTTTAGTTTTCCTTGCCTTTTGTAAAAAGTAAAATGGTCTGCCAAAGGTTTTTGTCTCTGTGTGCAAAGCACTGGGGTGGGAGTTGGGTGGTTGGGGGTTGGGTGGTTGGGGGTTGGGTTGGGGAGATCCCTGCACAGTGACATGCAGCAGTGTCAGGGGAAATGTTCCCACACCGGAGTCCTAAGGTCTCACCAGGAAGCATGAATTCTGCAATCCATCCATGTCTGGCCAGATGTGCACAAGCCTCCCTGACTGAGAATGGTCCAAACGCGCTTTTCAGTGGCCCTTGTGTTGGCCAACTTTGCTACCCTAACTGTGCCGGCCTAACTCCAGGTTAGGATTGCGCCCTCATAGGGTCACTGTGAGGAGGGCTGGATGGAAATCGGAGAGGTTGGAAGGGCTGCCCTGTGCCAAACATTGACTCCTCTCGTGGCCTCCGATTACAGGAGAGTTTTGACATTATGGCTCAGCTGACAAAACGATGATGGAGTGAAGGAGGTCACACAGGAAAGCCATTAATTGTGGGGACCTGACAAGAATGTATGAATTACTGGAAAACATGCCATGGCTCCCTTCCAACATGACTCATGCGTTTAATTTATGATGACTTATCTCAATAGTATGTCTTATTATGATTTACTCTCCAGCAGCGGTCCTTGTTTCTGATAGTTTTATTAAACCAAATTTAAAAAAACAGAACAAAGCTAAAAACTGCTAACGTGGTTCTCTCAAGGCATTCCCCCCCCCTCTTTGCCTTTGATCACATTCAGGAGTTTAATATTGCTATTAATATTGCACTGGATATTTGGGCTTTGTTAGTAGTAGCAAGCTGTGCTCCCTCTACTAGTCGTTCAAGAAGCATGCATGCACACGCGCACACACACACACAGAGGAGGGGAGAGAGAGAGAGAGAGAGAGAGAGAGAGAGAGAGAGAGACCTACACACCTGGTCAGGCAGGTATTTTTAGAATAAAAAGAAATTCAGAGTGACACAATGATGAAGTGAACAGAAAATAGGTTTTAAGTATATCTAGCTGATTTCCAGAACATTCTTCATGCTGAACTTCCACCAAGAGTCTATGAAATCAAATTATTCCCCCAACAGAACCAGTCCATGCAGCAATGAAGAAGGCAAGCTCTTTCCCAGGGTTCCACAGATCACATTTGTTTAAGGACATAGGAAGATCCCCACTGGATCAGGCCAAAGGGGGCCTATCTAGTCCAGCTTCCTGCATCGCACAGTGGCCCACCAGGTGCCTCAGGGAGCACATGAGACAACGAGAGACCTGCATCCTTTTGCCACTCCCTTGCACCTGGCATTCAGACGTAGCTTAAAACCAGCAGGTTGCACATACCCATCATGGTTTGTAACCTGCAATGGACTTTTCCTCCATAAATCTGTCCAATCCCCTTTGAAAGGCAATCAGGACAAGCGCCATCACCACATCCTGTGGCAAGGAGTTCCGCAGACTACTTACAAGCTGCGTTTGGCCAACGGCTGTAACGCTTAACTTTTCAAACAGCAAATCAATAGCAAATCACTCAAAATAGGACATGGGTGTGTGTTTCTGTGTAGGGGGGAACTTTTGAGTGATACGCTTCCCTGCTTAGTAGCAGCTCACAGAGAAGCTGTCTCCACTTCTCCTCGCCGATTCCAGACCGTCAATGTTTTTCTTGAGCCCAAATTTGCCGAAAACTCATTTGCACACAAGGCGAAATGACGGCAAGCATTCATCAGACTGCTGAGCTCTCTTAGTCCTTAACAAGGGCAGCTTCTCAAAATCAATAGTTTGATAATTGCCTGCTTAGATTCAGGGATCCTATCAGCTAAACTCTCCGATTAATCCAGTAAGGCAAACTAAGGTCATTCAATGAGTCTGTGGGGGTCATATATAAAGGTAAAGGTTTCCCCACGACCGAATGGTCTAGTCCTGACCGACTGTAGGGGGTGGTGCTCATCTCCATTTCAAAGCCTGTAGAGCCGGCGTTTTGTCCAAGGACAAGCTTCCGTGGTCATGTGGCCAGCGTGACTATACGCTGTAGCCAGTGGTGTCATCCAAATGATTTAGGAACAGGTACTCACTTTTGATTGGCACTTGTCGGGGTCCGCCCACTGGAAGTGACATCATAAGCCGGAAGTGATGTCATGGCAGGAAGTGAGGTCATGATTGTGGCCATGGATGTGATCATGTTTGTAATAACTTCAGCTGGTGGTTAGTGTTGATTTAACTTCTACTGCTTTGCTTTCTAGAGATGTGTATAGACATATTTTGCTTCAACTGTTCCCTGGTTAAATAGCAGGCTAGACTGTACTAGATTGTGAGCCCTTTTGGGACAGCGAGCCATTTAACTTTAATGTTAAATGCACGGAGCCGGCAAGGAGCAGGAGGGGGAACGGGCGCCCACCGGACCGCGCAACCACATGGGCGCCCGACAAGGAGCAGGAGTGGGGACGGTGACCAAAAAAAGACCGCGTGGGGGCTGGGGCTGGGGGGAGGCTGCAGGAGGAACTGGGACACTGGATCTGCGTGGCTGGAGGGAGCGGGAGCCCCAGGCAGCCTACCTTCTCACGCTTGCTGCCTTATTCCTGGGTCTCCCTCGCTGCCACCGCTGCTGCCACCTCCGGTCCTCTCGCTCTGCTGCTGCTGCTGCTGCTGCCGCCACCACCACGCTGCCTGCCTGCCTCCTCACAGGAAGTGCAGGCAACGGCTGCAGGCGTGCAGTACACATGTGCAGCTGCTGGGCCAGCTTCGAGTGGGCGGGGCCAGCTCAACTTCTAGGAACCGGTACTCTCGTAGTGGTGCGTAGTGGGTGCATGACATCACTGGCCGTAGCGCACAAACGCCGTTCCCTTCCCACCGAAGTGGCCCCTATTTATCTACTCACATTTAGGTGCTTTCGAACTGCTAGGTTGGCAGGAGCTGGGACAAGCAACGGGAGCTCATGCCGTCGCGTGGTCTTGAGCTGCCAACCTTCCGGTCGGAAAGCCCAGCAGCAGCGGTTTAACCCTCTGCGCCACCACGTGTTATATATATATATATAAGCTCAGCCTACCCTTCAAAGTGGACTGAGGCACATTCATTTACTTATGAGTAAATGCGCATGTGTGGCCCAGTTTCCCTTTCCATAGGTTCTGGGTGCATTTTCCTTGCCAGCTCTTAACAGGTCAGTTTCGGGATCCACCAAAAAGCAGGTCGCCACTCTGGGAAACTCTGCCCTGGAGCTCACAAGCTCTTCGAGGTGGACTTACATGCACCTGAGATATATGCCTGGGTGTGCAATATTGCACCTAGCTCCTCCACCAGGGGGAGAACGAAAAAAAAAAAAAAAGAGAAATGGATTCTGGTTCTTCGGTTTGTCCAGTTCAGATCCTTTCTGAAGAAGGCTCGAGGCAGGAACCCCCCTGGGCTGCCTCCTTGCTGGAATAATGTGTACAGTTTTGTAGGGCTGAATGGAAGCCCAGCTGCTATGAACGTTTTGCATTTCGCCAGGGTTAATTCCCCCCCCCGGGGTTTTACCAGCTCACTAATCCTCCCCACGAACAAAAAACCAGCCAAGAATTCAGAGAGAGCTTCCTGAAATCCACCCCGGACAACAAAGAAGCGAGGAGATGAATATGACAGCAAAAAAAGGCTTTTGCAAGGGAGCCAGAGAGAGAGAGAGAGAGAGAGAGAGAGAGAGAGAGAGAGAGAATTGGAAAGCTTCTTGCATTATAGAAACAATAGCCCCCAGTGTTATCCTTTCTCCTTATTTCTGAAACGTAGTTTTAGCACTGCAAATATGTGCAGGGGTGAGAGAAAAGCAAGTGAAGGGGTGGTTGGAGGAGACAACAGTGAATTCTGACCCAGGGAGCTATGTGCCTTCCTTCCTTCCTCCCTCCCTCCTGCAAAGAGGAAGATTTTCAGCTGCCACTAGCAACCCGGCAGTGTGACGTTGTCACTTCTCTTGGAGGAAAGACCCAGAGTTCCGGGGCTGCCACACAGAAGGCCCTGCTGATTCTGAAGGGAACGCTATGATTCAGGCTGGTGATCGTATTATACTGAATAACTGACTGATGACACAGGGGCCGACTCACAGAAATGTCCCCTCTGTCTCTAGTTTCTCCATAAGATGGAATCTGGAGAAGGGCTTTACTTCCAAAGGTCTCCAGTGCAGGGGATGAGAGCACAATCCTAACCTGGAGCTAGGCTGGCACTGTGAGGCCAGCAAAGTTTGGCCAGCACAGAGGCGGATCTACAGGGAGGGCAGAGCTCTAAGTGTTGCAGGAAGCCTTACCCTGTCGTGTAAATCCCTCCTCTCCCTTGCTGCTGTAGCCAGCAAGCAATGCCAAGATGTTGCTGTTCCCTGTGAGGATTGGCTAAAACGGTGCAGGAGAGGAGTGATTTCCACTGCAAGGTAAGGCTTCTTGCAAAACTTAGAGCTTTGCCCCCCCCTTAGATCTGCCTCTGGGCCAGCACAAGGGCCACTGTCAAATGCGTTTGGACCACTCTCAGAGTCAGAGAGACCAGCACACAGACGTGCGCCATCCTCCCTGACTCCGAGAGTGGTCCAAACACGCTTTATGGTCTTTATTTGAGGGACCGCCTCCTTCCATATAATCCTGCCCATACTCTTAGATCTTCTGGGGGGCGCCCTTTTGACAGTGCCGCCACCGGGAGAGGTGAGAGGGGTGGCGGCCAGGAATAGGGCCTTCTTGGTGGTGGCCCCCCCGACTTTGGAATGCCCTCCCCTTAGAATTAAGAACTGCTCCCTCTTTGGCAACATTCCGGCGGGGGTTGAAGACCTTTTTATTTCAACAAGCTTTTATATGTTGACAGGCAGACTGGTATTTTTTACATCTTTCAATCCACGGGGCTTGTTTAAATTTTAACTGTTTTTATTATTGTTTTTAATATGTTCTAATTGTATATAGTGTGGCTTGTATTGCCTTCAATTGTTTGTAAGCCGCCTTGTGTGCCTTCGGGCAGAAAGGCGGGGTAGAAATCAAATAAATAATAATAAATAATAATAATATGGTGTCCCTTGTGCCAGCCAAGCCCTGCTGGCCTAACTGTGCCAGCCTAACTCCAGGTTAGGATGCCACTCTGACTTCCTGCAGAGAAAGAAGAATAAAAGGCAGAAAGAAATAAGGAACTACATTTTTTTTTTAATCATGAGGGGCTTGTGACTTCACAGGAAGTCTAGCTAGTTACGGAGACGTGAAGGAAAAGGCTCCGTTTTCCCACCCACAATCAATAAGGCTTTTAGCTGTTTAATTTTCCTGGGAGATTTCCCGTTCAATTCAGCGCTGCTTTTGTCTCCAGGGCCCAGACGATCTTCGAGCAAAAAGGGACTTGGCTGCCAGGTTGAACTTCCTTAAGCTTTTAAAGGCCTGGCTGGGAGACTCGGGGAGCGCTGTAGAAGGAACGAGCCGCTTATCTTTTCATTCCTGCCGCAGAGGCAAAACAAAGAATCATCTGAAGCGATGAGGTCTCTCTCTCTCTCTCTTTTTTTTTGCAGTTCTCTTTGAAACTTGTAAATGAAGCTATAATTTATGTCTGGAAAAGGGTGCGTGGAGGAGGGCTGGTTTCGGGTATAAAGGTAACCGGGAAGAAGGGAGAGACCAGGAGAAGGAAGAAGGTGGGGAAAGGGACAAAGCAGGGGGCAGGAAAGCCAGTAGGGGGAAGAGAGGCTCCCTATTCCCTCCAGGAGAGAAGGGGGGCCAGGGGCATGGGGGCTAAACCAGTGGTGGCATCTAAATGATTTAAGAACAGGAACTCACTTTTGATTGGCACGTGTCAGGACCCGCCCACCAGAAGTGACGTCATAAGCCGGAGGCTGGCGGAGCCCAGGTCTACCCACGGCTGGTTCCTATGGGTAGACTGGTTCCTATGGGCAGACCCCTTTGCCCCTCTAGGAATCCAGAGTCGCTCCCTTTAACCCTCTGAGTGCCGGCCAACCAAGAAGAAAAACTCTTTGCAGAGGAATCAGGAGGGGGAGGAGGGGGGAAGCACCATGGAGTGAAGTGGGCGGAGTCAGCCCTAATTTTAACAGGTGGAACTGAGTTCCCCCGCGTTCCCCCTACATGACATCACTGGGCTAAGCCCTATGGGAAGGGCATTAAGAAAGACTCTCAAGAGCACCCACTTGGTGCTTGGATTTTTTTGGGTGGGCAAGGAACCCTCATCTGGGTGCCAGGATGCAGATTGGCCCTGCTTTGCCCCACAGTAACCCTCAGCTGCCTGCAGCGTGCCCCAGAGAAGCCCCCCCCCACACCCTCCAGTCTGAGTGCGTGGAACAGATACACTATCTTTGCAAGCTCATATATTTATATTTGTACATTTATACAGTTTATTTTGTAACTGTGCATATATAGCCATCCCAATAAAAAAAAAGTTTAAAAGAAATGTGTTTGCTTCTTATCAAAGATGTTTTAACGTCTTAAAGCGGCCTCTTGGACAGCCCCCTGCAGCCTGGCCCTGGGGGGTGGGCAGGCCCCTCTGGCCACACTCTGTACGCCACTGTCTCCCAGTGTCTGGGCTGAAAGAGGAAGAGGAAACAGAGCAGAAGAGAGCAGCAGGCTAGAGTGTCAGAGTTCTCTAGCCACCACTCTCCCCTCTTCCTCTTCTGCCCCAATCCCATGGAAATGGGTGGTCCCAGCAATCTTCTGCTCAAGGGAATTCAGTCTGGTTGATGGGCTGGATCTGCAACTCAGCTCCAATTTGGACCTGGAAACACTTGGCCATTCCTGGGATCTCCTGCTAGTCCACCACGAAGCAAAAAATGCCCAGCTGTGGCCTGCTGGCCTGAGTGCCGATCCTTTTGCCCCAGCACGTTTTGGGGTTTCCAAGGAGCAGCTCCTCCCGTGCTCGAGAAGGGGGAGTGTAGGTTTCTCTCTGCTTGGTATTCTGTTCCCCACATTATACTGACATTAAAGGTAAAGGTTTCCCCACGACCGAATGGTCTAGTCGTGACCGACTGTAGGGGGCGGTGTTCATCTCCGTTTCAAAGCCTGTAGAGCCGGCGTTTTTTGTCCGAGGACATGCTTCCGTGGTCATGTGGCCGGCACGACTCTACGCCATAGCGCACAGAACACCGTTACCTTCCCACCTATTAAGTGGTCCCTGTTTATCTCCTTGCATTTTAGGTGCTTTCGAACTGCTAGGTTGGCAGGAGCTGGGACAAGCGACGGGAGCTCACTCCGTCCCGCAGCCTTGAACTCCCAACCTTGCGGTCGAAAGACCAGCAACAGCGGATTAACTCGCTGCGCCACCACGTCCCCACTATACTGACATTAGGAATCCTTTGAAGAATATTTCTGGATGGGGAGGAAGTAGAAAGAGTCTCGCTCTCTTGGGAGGCAATTTGCAGAGGCTCTTGTACTAGTTAAAAATATTTCTACATGTCAGAGAGGGATCGGGCTTATTTTAGCATTCCGACCCCCCCCACACACACTCCATCTAAGGCTCGTTTAATGGGGTATTAGGCTTCAGATGCAGTAAATTAGTTCTAACGATGTTTGAAAGGGAGGCGGGAGAGAACCCTTGAATGAAGGGCAGGCCTGCCAAGGAACATGCAGGCAAACAAATTGTAATAATGGAAGGCCTTGTGTATCAGGCCATTGTGAAGATCTTCTGATGGGAGGCCCTTGGTTTGGAGGACATCAGCTATTTTCCCAGAGTTAATCTGAAGTCAGTTTCCTGGAAGGACCTTTCGGCACACCGATTTGTGTATGAAGGAATGAAAGCTGCAGCTCCCCACCCCCACCCCCCAGGACCAGCAGAAACTAGTGATGTCATGCAGGGGGTACACGGGGGTACGCGAGTACCGGTTCCTAGGATTACAGCTGGCCCCGCCCATTTGCCCGCCCACTTGTCGACTCCGCCCCCTGCAACGTTTGAATTTCCTGCATGGTTGAGTTGCCTGCATGTTCTCAGAGCCAGGCAGGCAGGCAGGCAGGCAGGCAGTGAGCGGAGCCTTGCCTTGCCTTGCCACTGAAAAATGAGCTGCTCTGGGGTTTTGGAACTGTTGGGTCACTAACATGATGCCAGGCCTCCTTAACATGTTCTGGGGGTGCTGTGGAATACCGTTGCAACTGTTGGTTCAGTTTAAAATTGTCTGAGGCCTCAAAGAGGGCTTTTTTCATGTCACTTCCTGCCACGACCTCACTTCCGGCTTATGATGTCACTTCCGGTGGGCGGGTCCCGACACGTGCCAATCAAAAGTGAGTACCTGCTCTTAAATCATTTAGATGACACTACTGGCAGAAACCTTCTTCATAGAAGAAGGGACCCTGTTTCTCAGAGGCCCGCCAGGCGCCTCAGGGAGCACCCAAGACAACAAGATCCCTACATCCTGTTGCCACTCCCTTGCCTTCAGAGACGGCCTACTTCTAAAACCAGGAGGCTGCATTTTCTAGAAATCTGTCCCATCTCCTTTTAAAGGCACCTAGTCCAGCTGCTGTCACTGCACCCTGTGGCAAGGAGTTCCACACACTAATTACATGCCGGATAAAGAAATATTTTCTCTTGTCTGCTCTAACGCTCCCAACACTGGTTGGTCCCCCTGGTTCTGGTGTTGTGTGAGAGGGAAAAGAACGTCCCTCTTTATCCATCCCCTGCATAATTTTGGAATATTCCATAGGATCATAATTTCTACAAGTAATTAATTTCTACCACCACAGCTGCTTCCTTTGCCTCTGCCGTGCAATAACTTGCAGTTCCTATGATTTCCTGCTGTCTGTCTCCCATCGCTCAATAGGACTACGAAATCCGAGTCCTGCAGTCATTTTCCACTCCCTTTCTGCGATCGTACCGGATGTCCGTTTCCTCATTGCAGGGCAAATATTGATCAACTCGAGATCTTTTGAGGATCACCAAACTGATGTTCAACTGCGGCTCACACACGTTCTTTCACCAGGATCCAAACAAGACTGACCCAAAGATGGGGTGGATTGTGCCATGATTCCTCCCATCTCTGCACGATGGTGTTTCCTAGAACCATCAGAAGAACAAATGCTTCCAAGCAACCTCAGACCGCCGGATGTGTGGAGGGGGAGCAGCCATTTAATTAATCCATTAGAATTTCCTTCCATGACTTCTATTTTTTCATAAGTGGTGGCATTGCTAATTTAAACAAAATCCCGCTGGAATCAGATGCCGTGTTCTTTGCCACCAGCGAGGGGAGGCCCTGATTTCTCAAGAGCCCTTGAAGGATTTTGAAAAGAGAGATTTGTTATAAGAGTGGGATAAAAAAAGGAAGCAAATGGAACTTTTAGAGTTCATTGTGTGGCTTTTAAAAAACAAAGTCCCTCACATTAATTACATTTTCATCGTGTCTCTCTGGTGGCACACAAAGTGCGGTGTTCATTATGAATTTCTCGCCTGCACTACAAGTGTGGGAAGAACGGAAAAAGCTCCTCTGGGGTTGGCTGACCCAAATTGGGAAAGTCACCTTGAATAATAATAATAATAATAATAATAATAATAATAATAATAATAATAATAATAATACTTGGATTTATATACCGCCTTTCTTAGGTCACCAGATTTCTCTAATGACCATAACTCAAGGCGGTTTACATGGGCAGACTTTATTCAGAAACCCGAAGGTTTTTACAATTTATACAGAAATGTTCTATCTTTCAAGAACTACACACATACAGATGGATCTTTCTGGATTTAGTCCTTCTTTCTGGCCACCCGTTTGTCTTCTTGCTGGCTGATAAATGGCTTCCCTGCTCCCACCAGAGAAGCGGCTGAACTTCGGCACAACTCCCCCTCATGCAAGGCAGCCGAATCTCAGCTGTTAATCAGCCGCAATTAACGAGGTCTGCCACTCACAGAGACTTCCAAACTGATGACCTTCAGATCTTCAGCTCTTATCTTCAGGCAAACGGAGGCATTAACCCTCTCGACTAAATCTTCTGCCCATACGCACAGGCCAGAATCTTGGTCTGCCTGGTTGAGACGGCAAAAGTTTTCCTTGCAGTGCCTAAATCAGTATTTCTAATTGCCTCAAGCTATGAGGGTTTGCCAAAATCAGAGAGCTGCTAACGGCTCTGCAAACAGATGAGCTCCTGCAGTTTGCAAGCCTGTGTCAATATATGGAGATTTATGTCCAAGCATCTTCTATTCTGGTGTTAATCTGCTCTGTGCCCTAGTTTACTCAGGCTCCTGCTTCTCCCTCCCTCACTGTGGCAGAGCTAGAAATAAAAAGCAAACAGAACGAGTAACCCAGAAAGACAGAGGTGGGGAATTAACCACTGTTGGAAAGAGCATTATTTAAAATTATTTTCCCCGCTCCTTATAGCAGAAGTATACAAGGCACTATTGCATTTAATAACGCTGATTCCCAGCTTGGGTTGCTAAGCAACCGCCTCGCCTGGTTTTGCTTCCTCCCTCCCTTCCTCCCAGAACAACCAACCCAAAATAGACCCCACATGCATTTGGCAGGAACATGGCAGAGAGACCTTGGATGCGCAGATCTGATGCTCAGGACCCTTCTTGCCCGTTGAAGGGCTTGGGCTGTGCAATACAAGGGATGTTGGCTCCCTAGCAAGGCTGTGAGATGCCCCATTCTTTTTCTGTGTCTGTCTGCTTTTATGTAAGCCGCCTAGGGAGCCCATGGCTTAGGGTTGTGCCCTCAGTCTGTGACGCTGAAATCTATCAGGAAGGCGGGATGTAAATATTGTACAGGCGTGCCCCGGTAGCCACTGATTTGGCATCCATGGTTTCAGTTACCCACAGATACCATGGATACTGGGATGCCTATTAAAAAGATAGGAGAACAAATCTCCCTTTTTTACCTTGTTGCAGCAAAACCTCTGATGTTTCCCTATCTTTAAAAAGGCACCCCCAGTATCCATGGTTTCAGGTATCCACTGTGGGGGGGGGGCAGAATGGAACCCCAGTGGATACCAGGGCATGCCTGTAATTGATTGATTGATTGATTGATTGATTGATTGATATACTGTATAAAAATTTGGACAGGTTTTGACATCTACCAACTTCCAAGCGTAGGGCCAGCCAGAGGCAGATCTAAGGGAGGGCAAAGCTCTAAGTTTTGCAAGAAGCCTTACCTTGCAGTGGAAATCACTCCTCCCCTGCACCGTTTTAGCCAATCCTCACAGGGAAAAGCAACATCTTGGTGTTGCTTACTGGCTATAGCAGCAAGGGAGAGGTAGGATTTACATGACAGGGTAAGGCTCCTTGCAACACTTAGAGCTTTGCCCTCCCTGTAGATCTGCCTCTGGGGCCAGCACAAGTTTTGTCTTCCCCCTTTAAGGGTGCAATCCTAACCTGGTGTTAGGCTGGCACAGTTACGCTGGCCAAGTTTGGACCACTCTCAGAGTCAGAGAGGCCAGCACACAGATGTGCGCCATCTCACCTGACTACTCCCAGAGTCAGGTGGCCCTTGTGCGGGCCAACCTTTGCTGGCCTAACTCCAGTTTAGGATCGTGCTGTAAGTCTTCCTGCTATAGAGTGAGAAGGGAGTTTTGTTTTGTTTTTTGCAAAGGAACATTTGGGGTCCTGTTGGTCCCCCCATGAGCCTCAGATTGCCCTGAAGACTTGGCTGTTTGGGAAAACCCTCGAGATCGAGTTCTCTCTGCTTACTGTGTATTGTGTGTGCTATTGACTCAGGGTTGCTGCTGGTGAGGGTTTTTGTTGTTGTGTTTTATTGATTGTTTTGTTTTATTAATTGAAATTCTGGTTGAATTGCTTAAATTTTTTTTTTTTTGCATGTTGCCCTAAGTCCTTCAGGGGAAAGGCAGCAGAGAAGCTTTTTTCCAAAACAAATCAATACAGAAAATGAGATGGTCGAGAAGAAACCGCAGCTGATATTCATGAAGACTGACTTAGTTTTGGTTTTCTACCCTGTTGATCTGCACCCAAAGGCGGATCTAAGGGGGGGGCAAATCTGTAAGTTTTGCAGGAAGCCTTACCCTGTCATGGAAATCCCTCCTCTCCTTTGCTGCTGTAGCCAGTAAGCAACGCCAAGATGTTGCTGTTCCCTGTGAGGATTGGCTAGAACAGTGCAGGAGAGGAGTGGTTTCCACTGCAAGGTCAAGCTTCTTGCAAAACTTACAGATTTGCCCCCCCCTAGATCCGCCTCTGTCTGCACCCACTGCACATTAGCATCAGGATAAGAACCAAGGCTGTGGAGCTTGTGGTAGTGTTAAAAGGGTCGGCCCTCAAATGGTTCCACAGGCCACAAACACATGGATAATCTCAAACACCAGGATAATCTCTCGTCTCTGTCGTTTAGTGCGCAATCCTAACCAACTTTCCAGCACTGACCTAGCTGTGCCCAGGGAGCATGTTCTGCACCTTGCAGTGGAGTCGTAGTCACGGAGGCCTCCTCAAGGGAATGTTTGTTCCCTCACCCCAGAGCTGCATTCTTATCTGGTGTTCTGGTGTTTTGGGAGAGGGAAAAGAACATCCCTCTATCCGCTTTATTCCTCCGGTGCATGATTTTGTACGTCTCAAACCACCACAAAAAGCTGCCTGTGCCAAGGATCCAGGATCCTGATTCCAACGGTGGCCATAGAGATGCTTCATGGAAGCCCCAAAGCAAGCAATGGAGGTTAATGTTGGCTTTTGATCAGATTCCAAATAAAAGGGCTTTCATACGATGGACATCAGGAGCAGTAGATCTGTCCAGGGTCCTGAAACACCATCTGGAAGAAGCTGCCTGCACTCTTAGTTTCAAAGCACAAAGATTAGGAACGTAGCTCTTTCAAAAAAGGAGAAAGCCCAGATCCTTAATCTTCTGTTACATGTACCCAGGAATATAGGCCATTTTGGAATACATGACTTTTTTTTAATATGGATTTTTAATACATACAGATTGTTGGAGAAGACTCTTGAGAGTCCCCTGGACTGCAAGGAGATCCAATTGGTCAATCCTCCAGGAAGTCAAGCCTGTTTGCTCCCTGGAAGGACAAATCCTGAAGCTGAAGCTCAAATACTTCGGCCACCTCATGAGGACTCTTTAGAAAAGACCCTCATGCTGGGAAAGATGGAAGGCAAAAGGAGAAGGGGGTGGCAGAGGATGAGAAGGTTAGATAGTGTCACCGAAGCGATGAACATTAAATTGGGCAAACTCCGGAAGCTAGTGGAGGACAGGGAGGCCTGGCATGCTGTGGTCCAGGGGGTCGCAAAGAGTCGGACACGACTTAGCAACTGAACAACAACAACAACAATTAAAATACATACGGATTTTTAAGCATACAATTCTGGCTGCCACATCTCAAAAAGGACATAGCGGAGCTGGGAAAGGCATAGAAGAGAGTGATGAAAATGATTACTGGGAGGGGGCACCTCCCTTGTAAGGACAGGCTGTGGCGTTTGGGGCTCTTCAGTCTTGAAAAAGGTGCTTGGGGGCATGATTGACACATGAAATTGTGCATGGGATGGATAGAGTGGGTAAAGGGGTGTTCATTTCCTTCTCTCAGAACACCAGAACCAGGGGACAGCCACTAAAATTGAGCATTGGGAGAGTTAGAATGGATAAAAGGAAATACCTTTTCCTTAGTCTGTGGAACTTTAATTAATACCTTTAATTAATCTATGGAACTCCTTGCCATGGGAGGTGATTATGGCGTCTGGCCTAGGTGCCTTTAAAAAAGGACTGGACAGATTTCTGGAGGAAAAGTCCATCGTGGGCTACAGGCTGTGATGGGTTGTGCAACCTCCTTGCGTTAGTAGTAGGCTATTTCAGAATGCCAGGTGCAAGGGAGTGGCCACAGGATGCAAGCAGTTGTCTACTGAGGCACCTGATGGGCCACTGTGAGATACAGGAAGCTGGATATGATGGACCTTTGGCCTGATCCAGCGGGGCTCTTTTTATGTTCTTAAGCTTGGAGTTCATTCTTTCCTCGAATGAAAGGACTGGCCAAGAGGCACTTTTTCCAGTGGTGTTCCTCTTATATTTAGCAGGGGGAGAGTAACTGTCCCTCTTCACCCCTGCGCAGTCTTTCTAGTGGCTGTTGCTGGCAGTCTGCCTTTTTTTAGATTGTGAGCCCTTTTGGGACAGGGAGCCATTTAACTTTATTATTATTACTGTTTGCCTGTAAACCGCTTTGTGAACTTCATGTTGAAAAGCGGTATATAAGTACCTGTTGATTGATTGATTGATTGATTGATTGATTGATTGATTGAACACTTCAAGACAGACAGTTTCACCGCTTCTGAAGAGGCCTGTTCCATTGCTGACAAGCTAATTATCAGCTTTGCTGCTATTTACATTGTTGCCTATTTTCAGTGTGGGTAACTCCTGAATCTATGCAGTGCTTTATTCACACACTTCTAATGGTATCTCCCACTCAACTTACCCAGCTTGTAGAACACCAGAGTCCCATTATCTTCAAAATGAGACTGTTGGTTCGCCAATCAGCTCTTTCTCCCCTCCCCAACCTTGGAAAACATAAATAGCAACACACACCTCAGAGATAATGTCCCGCCCACGGCAACGTGCACCTTAGCCTGGAAGATGATAATGGCCCATTAAAGCTTTCAACATCTGCTGTCTCGAGCTGAGCATTAATAATAATCTGACTAACACATCGCCTATGGAAGGAGGGGCTTGGTGCTATGACCCTCAGCAAACCAGTAGCACTGCTACAAACCCCTTTTGTGCAGGTATTTCTAATATTCCCCATTAGACCCATTTCAGCACCATAAAATATTTAATGATACGGCATCTCTAGGCTCTGACATAAAGCGGCCCTTGTTGCCTTTATTTATTGATGGCCAGTTCAGAGCCAAATCTGGCAGGTAATCTAGAAAAGAGGAAGTGGCATTACAGGGTGTTGGCACCCACTCAGCCACTCTCCAAGTGTAGACGTTTTTTGTAAAGGTATTGGGGAAACTTGTGTTTCATAAGAGCATCAGAACAGCCCTGCTGGATCAGGCCAAAGGGGTGTGGTTCTGCCAAATTCCCTGTCGGGCCTCCCCAAGGGCCCCAATGCCCACACTAGGCTAACTAGTTTCCCCTCCAGAGCAGCCTCAGAGATAGGCAAGAGGGAAGGGGTTCATTCACCCATTGGGCCTCCTCTCTTCCAGCAGCTTTGCTTGGGATCACCGGCTGGCCAGCCTCCTCCAGACTGCCCTCATCACTGGCTTAGCTCCAAACTACCCTAAGTGTAGCCCCAACGAACCCCACCACCAAACAATAGGCAGTCAGCTTGCCCAAGCCACAACTGCCTCCTCCACTTGGTGGCTCCAGGGGCGTGGCAGCCATACAACAACTCCCAATAATGTCCCACAATAAGCTTACCTTATCCAGTCTTTCAGCCAGTTCGCCGGTCCATCCGACAATCCTTCAGGCACTCCGTCCAGCCAGGAATCCATCCATCCAGCAGCTCCTGCCTCCAGCTTTATGCTGAGGCCAGCCAATCAGTGGGCAGGCTTTAATTCATCAGCTACACCCTTCTGCACCTGTGCTAACCTCCCTTCAGAGCCAGAGCCCTCATCAGCCTGCAGTTATGCTCCTGCTGCAGGAGTTCTGGGATTAACCCCATAATCCCTGGTTTACCTGGACAAGGGGCCATTGCTGATACCATTCCCTCACTCCTCGGGGTAGCTCCTGCCTTTTCCAATACAGGCGTCTAGTCCAGCTTCCCACATCTCACCTTATGCCTCAGGGAGCATACAAGACAACGGTATCCTGTTGCCGCTCCCTTGCACCTACCTGGCATTCAGAGTTAGCCTATTTCCAAAACCAAGAGGTTGGGGGAACTTTTTTATGTAGTTTTATTCACATTTTCCTACCTCCTTTCCTGCAAGGAGACCTGGGCAGTGCACGCCATTCTCCTCCTCCTCACAACAACCCTGCAGGGTAGGTGAGACCAGGAAGCTTCATGTCCAGACAAAAATTTGAACCTGGATCTTCCAGGTCTAAGCCCAAATGACATCACCCTCTCTCCAAAACTCCAACGCTCCTATGGGGTGGGGAGGATAACCCCTCCTGCACTTCCAGACGTTCCTTGTTGACAGAGCACCAAGATACAGGATGTTTCCCCCCCCCACACACACACCCTGAGTCAATGGATAGGAAATCCCAGCTCCTTTTGTCAGAGAGTTAGAATTAGCCTTTTGACGTGGGAGAGAAGGAGGTTGCTGGGGGCAACCTTTCAGTTTCTTGTACCCTTTTCCTAGGGCGAAATGCTACAAGGTGTCAAGGTGTTGAACAGGTGGGATGCAAAAGTATTCAATGGGAGGATAATTGGAGCTCATGCATTCCTTAGAAAGAAGAGGTGAATAATGGTGCATTTGAGGAGGGATAGAATGGAAGCAGAAATTGGCGTGGGAGCGGGTTGACCTAAAGAGTCTCTTGCTCTCTCGCTCGCTCGCTCTCTCCTTTCTGACCTTCCGTTTGTGGAACAGCTGCAGTTCTGCACAGCCAAGGCACTTTGCCATATCGCATAGCAACACCTAATGGTGCAAGGAGGAAGTGGTTTCATTCAGGAGCCTGGAATCAAAGTTCCGTGCAGGAGAACCCACTCTTTGGACACACTAGAAAGAAAAAGAAAAGCAGACATGCTGCTGTCTGACTGTCGATGGATGTGGGATAGGACAGTCGTTTCCTTCTTCAAGTTCTGCTGGTCTAGTGCTTGGTTTTTGAGGTGCTTAAGAAAAAAACCACAGTCATCAACCTGACTTATCTGCGAGGGGCAGAATTGCTACATTCCTTGTTATCTGCACCTCTGCAGATCCATTCTTGCTGTTTCCCTGCTAATCTCTGTTATTTCTCTCCCGTCGCCTCCTTTCACTCTTGCCACCACAACTACTGGCCTAATATGTACTCCATTTAAAGACTTCCAGTTCAGTTCCTCCCAGACTCTTGCAGTGGGTTGCAGAGGTTTAAAAACAAGTGCAGAAAAATTGGAAAATGGAATTCAAGTGTGCAGTCCTAACCTGGAGTTAGGCCAACCAAGTTTGGCCGGCACAAGGGCCGCCGTAAAGCGTGTTTGGACCACTCTCGGAGTCAGGAAGGATGGCGCACGTCTGTGTGTTGACCTCTTGGAATCTAAGAGTGGTCCAAACATACTTTATGGTGTCCCTTGTGCTGGCCAAACTATGCTGGCTTAGTTTATGCCTGACTAACTCAGTTTAGGATTGCACCCTAAGAGGCATATAGGCATTTGTCTAACAAGGCATTTGTCTTGGAGGATTCCTGATGCAAGGGGTGACCCTCCTCCAAAGCAGAAACTCAGAGGAGGAGCATTTCTGAAGTATTGCTGGCTACAAGACAACACTGAATTAAGCCAGCCTTTGATTTCAGGAGGCTTAAGTGTGCTTTTGGAAAGTAGGAAAAACACACAGACTGAGCCCTCACTTGGGGATCTCAGCTGTAAGATGGCAAAGGCGGGGAGAAATTCTCATGGAGGACTGGTGGGTGGGAGGGCAAGAAGTTCTTTCTCCTCCCCCCCCCCACCCAGTGATTATCTCTTGCATCCATGAACTGCCAGTTGCTCTCCAGTGGAGCTCAGCAAATACACTTCTGGAAGCACCCCCCTTTTGAAACAGCCATTGGGGGGGGAAGGAGAAGGTCTTGTGCACATCTCTCCTCCAGGCCAGGTTTGTGTCTGCTGGTGTTTAAATATTTCTCCAGGCAAAAAGATTAATTATAAGCCTAGCCTCAGTGCGCTTGTCGGTTAATGTTGGCTCACTCCTTGCGGCATAATGTTCACCAGCAAAAATGAAAAGCCAGAACACCCAGAACAGAAGCCTTGGGGGGGAGGGGAAATGGTGTGTCTCAACTTCAAAAGGCTGTGCGATAAGCAAAGAAAGCCCCAATCAAGATGCTGACGCAGGTGTTTCAAATATGCCTATGCCGGTCTAAGGAAGGACGGACACTTCTGGGGGGAAACAAATGACAGTGCAGATTTTAGAGTACCCGCACTCAACAGATCAAGCCCTCTTCTGTGCTTCTGTACAGAAGGGTGGGTGGAGTTCAGTTTGTTTACTTGTGTCCCCCAACAACTCCATAACTGGAGGCTGCAGTACCACCGTCTGGCCAGCCACCCCGGTGGAGCCAAAGAACACAGCAGAGAGCAGCTCAACAGCTCCCTCTTCTGGTAAGTTAGAAGAGAATAAAGCACTTAAATCTGGTTGTCTGGTTCCCTAGTTTGAGTCTTCTGGCCCCTTAGACGAGGGGTTTTTAAGTGGGTGTTCCTGAAAAATAGCCCCCGTCCCGAAGCAGAACAACAAATGCCTGAAACGGGGAGGCAATTCCAAAGCAGTTTATGATAATGGCACTGAGAGAGGGGCAAGAGCCTTCCCTTCGTCTTGAAGTAGATAAAGCCGCTGTTGGAATTGAACGGCTTCAATACATCGGCAGCCGTAAAGGGAATATGCCAGAATTGTCAGCCGGTCCCTTTGCCAAAACGGCGATGACAGTTGGAAACATATGGCGAAAACGTCTAATTAAAATATACCTGTGTTGATAAATTCATCTCTTTTTTAATTAAGCCGAGCTGGTACCATCTTCGCTGGCAGTCTTCGCGTCAAGTATTAATTAGGGGCGCTGCGCTTGGAAGGCAGCTGCGGGGGCACCTTCCCCCCCGCCACGCCTGAGCCACCACGCTCCAGAGTTGTCATAAACGACGGCTTCTCCTTGTCGTCGGTTTGGCGGAGCCGATCCCTGGAAGGATTTCAAGAGCAAGGAGGAGACCCAGCACTGGTGAGACGGGGGCGTTTGTTCCCCGATTCAAACCCAGTCCGAGCACTTGCAAAACCCGCCTTCGTTTCAGTGGAAGGAAGGAAGGAAAAGGCTGGTTTTCTGTGAATCACATCTCTGCACTTGCACCGGTGGATGAGGGGTGGGGATTGATATCTCTGCCAGAGTGAGGCTTTAGGTGGGTGTCCCTGACGTAAGGCAGGGAAGGGATGGTCTCTGCCCCTCCAAAAATGCCTCTCCAAAGATGCTCTGTGGGGTGAAGACTTCCCCCCAAGTGCCAGCTCCCTTTCCCCGACATCTGCCTTGGAACCGGCTCTCTGCTTGGCCAGGGGTGGTAGCCAGTCGTACCTCCCGATTTCTTGCTTGCTGCTTTGGCCGTCTGCCTCTTTCTCAAGCCCCTCTCGTCCTTGTTGGTTCCCCTGGGTGTGACCCCTGCCTGTTTTGGACCCCCTTCCTGCCTCTGGCCCACTTGAACTGAGAGCCAGTCCCCATAGAATCATAGCAGAGGTGGATCTAAGGGGGGGCAAATCTGTAAATGTTGCAAGAAGCCTTCCCTTGCAGCGGAAACCACTCCTCTCCTGCACCGTTGTAGCCAATCCTCACAGGGAACAGCAACATCTTGGCGTTGCTTACTGGCTACAGCAGCAAGGGAGAGGAGAGATTTACATGACAGGGTAAGGCTCCTTGCAAAACTTACAGATTTGCCCCCCCCAGATCCGCCTCTGAATCATAGAGTTGGAAGGGACCTACAAGGTCATCTAGTCCAACCTCCTGCTGATAGCAGGAAATCCGACCCTAGAGTGTCTCCAGCAGGGGCCTGTCGAGCCTCTGCTTGAAGGTCTCCAGTGAGGGAGAATCCACCACCTCCCTCCAGTGGCAATCTGTTCCACTGTCGAAGCGCCCGTATTGTCAAGAAATTCTTCCTGATGTCCAACCGGAATTCCCCCCGCCCCAGTGGGTTCCACAGCCCATCTGCGCAGAGCCTGCCTTTGCTCCCAGAGAACTGCCCGGCCTCTGGGACTGTGCGTAGCTCCCGACACTGTGTGTGAGAAAAAGGCAAATCCCACCCCAGTCACTGCAGCTGATGGCTCATCTGGTCACGCCGGCGACACCGAGCAGAGGCCTGAATGCTGAGCCTCGACAAGGAATTCGAGCGGAAACCTGGAGCAGGAACTCCCCCTGATGTGTGCAGAAGTGACTGAGAGGCAGCCAATCGCTTGGAACAAAATGCTGAATAAGCGCTCAGCGCATTCCCTCCCCGCTCCCTGCCTCAGCGCCGAATCCCGTCTCTGAGTTTCCAGGGTAAGAAATCCACCGGAGGAGCTATTCTCATGCTCCCCCCCCCACCCCGGCACCTTCTTTCTAGACTGAAGAGCCCCAAACGCTGCAGCCTGACCTCCTAAGGGAGGTGCCCCAGCCCATGAATCATTTTGGGCACTACACTTGTGGACAGTTGCCCCCCCCCAGGTCCACCACTGTGACACACACACACACACACACACACACACACACACACACACACACACA
>JAJKFI010000103.1:921093-956926 GCA_029204185.1 Lerista edwardsae | reverse complement strand
TGTGTGTGTGTGTGTGTGTGTGTGTGTGTGTGAGAGAGAGAGAGAGAGAGAGAGAGAGATTAAATAGAGAGAGAGCCCACCTGCCAGAAGGGGACCACAGGCACAGGCAGCCAGGCACTGTTCTCCCAAATTCCCTGCCGGGCCTCCCCAAGGGCCCCGATGCCCACACTAGGCTAACTAGCTTCCCCTCCAGAGCGGCCTCAGAGATAGTCAAGAGGGAGGGGGTTCAGTCACCCACTGGGCCTCCTCTCTTCCAGCAGCTTTGCTTGGGATCACCGGCTGGCCAACCTCCTCCAGACTGCCCTCATCACTGGCTTAGCTCCAAACTACCCTAAGTCTGGCACCAACGAACTCCACCACCAAACAATAGGCAGTCAGCTTGCCTAAGCCACAACTGCCTCCTCCACTTGGTGGCTCCAGGGGCGTGGCAGCCATACAACAACTCCCAATAATTTCCCACAATAAGCTTACCTTCCTTTAGCCAGTCCATCCAGTCCATCCATCCAGTTCTTCAGGCGCAGTCAGTCCAGCCAGCAGTCAGTCCGTTCAGCACCTACCTGGTGCTACACCTGCAGCACCCATCCAGGTCCTCCTCCAACACCTTCCCAGGGCCTTTACTCCAGCTCCTGCCTCCCACTTTATACTGAGGCCAGCCAATCAGTGTCTGTTGCTAGGCAGGCTCTAGCATCAGCCACGCCCATCTGCACCTGTGCTAACCTCCCCTCATTGCCAGAGCCCTCATCAGCCTGCAGCTGTGTTCCTGGTGCAAGCAAAGACCTTGGGGGTTAACCCTGTAATCCCTGGCCAATCTGGGACAAGGGGCCATTGCTGATACCATTCCCTGTCTCCTCGGGGTATCTCCTGCCTTTTCCAATACAGGCACAAAGGCAGAAAAGAGCTACTGGCCACTCACAGCATCATAGACCCGCACAGAGCACGACATAACCTGGACGTAATTGGCAGTGATGTCATCACATCACTGCCATTACTTCGGGGGGAGGGGGGTTATGCTGTGGCCCCCGGTGCCAGTGGGATCAGCTTTACCAGTGGCCTCAAGGGCTTGAAACTTCCCACCGAGGGGATGGCGCTCCAACCTCCTGGCAATTTGGGATGCTCTTCCCTGCAGCTCCTGCAGCCCTTCATGACATGCCTGGCTTTGCTAACACCCGATCAGCCTTCACAGGGAAGGGTCAGGAAAGCCTGCCAAAGATGTATCGGATCGATTGATCATGCCTAGTTGTTGTTCAGTCGCCAAGTTGTGTCCGACTCTCCGCGACCCCCTGGACCGCAGCACGCCAGGCCTCCCCGTCCTCCGCTAGCTTCCGGAGTTCGCCCAATTTCATGTGCGTCGCTTCGGTGACACCATCTAACCATCTCATCCTCTGCCACCCCTTTCTCCTTTTGCCTTCAATCTTTCCCAGCATGCCTAGTAGAGACTCAGTAAAATGGTCTGCCACAGAGGAGTGTGCCCACTGCATCCCTGTATGAGTCCCTGCTCAGGGCTGCCTCCTGCAGCTGAGTTTTTCCTGGAAAGGAGGAGGACGACGATGGATCACAGTGAACGTCTGACAAATGGTTGCGGCCCGACTCGTCTTTCAACAGCTCTTGTTCCTTTGACTGGTTCCTGGCCATGGGCCATATATATATATATATATTTTATGTTCGCATATTCATGTCCTCATTACAGAGGCGCTCAGTGCGAACGAGTTCTTGGAAAATCAGTTCAAGGAGGTGCTTGGTTTAGTTTTTAATCAAGGACTTAAACGGCCTAATGGGGACAACTTGGGTAAAGACATCACCTGGTGTCCCCCCCAAAAGTGCCAGATGTTTCACGAAACCATTTTCAAGTGCTAACATTTATAAAATAATGTGCATGCAATTGATAGTTTTAATCATGAATACACAAATCCAGAGTGAGGTCAGGTTGTAAATCCCCCTCTCTCGCACACACAGATGTGCGCCATCCTCCCTGCCTCCAAGAGCGGTCCAAATGCACTTTACGGTGTCCCTTGTGCCGGCCAAACTTTGCTGGCCTAACTGTGCCGGCCTCACTCCAGGTTAGGATTGTGCTCCCAATGACACTCAGGCTTTGCTCACCCCAAATCACAAACATTCTGTGCACCCATTTCTTAGAAAGCCCAGGCTTGGTCTCTTTCCAGGGAGAGAGAGAAAATCTCTCTCGAAGGGATTGACAGACTGAAAATTATTCCCTCCACTTCTATGTGTAACGACTTCCTAATGATCAGCATTATCGGAGAATTAGCGGGAAGTTAATTCCAATCATGGACCCATCCTTGTGTTTTTTTTTTTAAAAAACAAAACAAGTGGAGATTGTTCCGTGAAAATAGCTGCAGTGGCTTTTTTTTTGTACACACTCGGTCAACTCTGCAGAATAATTACTGTAATTCGCAACAGTTTCTGACTCAGCAGCCAGGCACAGCTCATTAAAGAAGCAACAAAAAACCCTCCTCAGCCCAGCCTTTACGACAATGCTCTTCGTTAAGTACATTCAATAGGGAAACTTTAATTGCTCTCATCCACGGGAGGGGGCAAACACACCCACTTTTTGTTTGCAGGGTGGGAACAAAAATGGGGCAGCCTGATTTTCAGATCTTCACTTACTGATTCCGATGTGTCGATTCGGCTTTTCTGAAAGCTCCAAATGGTGTTCAACTCGGAGCGCAAGCCTAACCTGGAGTTATTTATTTATTTATTTTTATTTATTTTATTTATACCCCGCCTTTCCGCCACAAAGGCCCTCAAGGCGGCACAGTTAGGCCGGCACAGTTAGGCCAGCAAAGTTTGGCTGGCACCAGGGCCACCGTAAAGCGCATTTGGACCACTCTCAGAGTCAGGGAGGATGGCGCACGTCTGTGTGCCGGCCTCTCTGACTCCGAGAGTGGTCCAAACATCCTTTACAGTGGCCCTTGCGCCGGCCAAACTTTGCTGGCCTAACTGTGCTGGCCTAACTCCAGGTTAGGATTGTGTCCCTGTACTCCCAGTCCTTTTTTGACAGTGGGCAACCAGAACTGTACACAGCATTCCAAATGTGACAGCACCATCAATTTTGTGGGGGATTCTATGAGACCAGAAGTTTATTTTCAGTCCCCAGCACTCTTTCTCCCCTGCCCCCAATCGCTCCAGGAAACTTTTGAGTCTCAAATGTTTTGAGAGCATCTCCCACGGCAGCCCATTTCTCCAGAAAGCTCCAGATCATTCCTGGGTGATGCAACCTTAGAGCTCGCCAAAGATGCGTGCCTGAGGATTAAAGGGAATTTGGAGTCTGCCTTTCATAATGGACCCCAAACATGCCAGCGGATTTGTAGGGGTTGCTTGCATGCAAAATTAGCATCCATTTGCTGCAGGCCTAATTGCAAACGTTCTGGCCTGGGAGCGCTTGAAAAGCTTTCATCTCGTGCGCAGCGCTTGGGAAACAGCCTTTGGAGGCCTAAGCTGGCCTTGCATGCCATGAGAAAAGCACTGTGTCCAGTGAACACTCTCTGTGTTTCACAGAACCTCCCAGCATGGAGGGAGAACAAAGGGAAACCACAAACTCAGAAGAGAAGGAGTAATGACAAGTTGTTTCAGGGTGCAATCCTAACCTGTAGTGAGGCCGGCACAAGTTAGGCCAGCAAACATAAGAACATAAGAACATAAGAAGAGCCCTGCTGGATCAGGCCAAAGGCCCACCTAGTCCAGCTTCCTGCATCTCACAGTGGCCCACCAGGTGCCCCAGGGAGGCATGAGACAACAAGATGCTTGCATCCTGTTGCCACTCCCTTGCACCCAGTACTCTGAAGTAGCCTACTACTAATGCAAGGAGGTTGCACAATCCATAATGGCCTATAGCCCACGATGGACCTTTGACTGCAAAGTTTGACTGGCACAAGGGACACCGTAAAGTGTGTTTGGACCACTCTTGGAGTCAGAGAGGCCGGCACACAGACGTGTGCCATCCTTCCTGACTCTGAGAGAACTGAGGTCCGCTTTAATGCGCATTTAATGCGCTTTAAAATGTCCCTTGTGCATTAACCCTCTGGGGATGAACGAGGCTCTACCTGTTGGACTGGTGAGATGGGGCCACCAGAGCCTTAGAAACAGGTGGGTTTCGCAGTCTGCTGTGCTGGCCAGGTGCTTTGTTCTCGGTCCATTGGGGGAAGAAGGGCAAGCAACAAACAACAATAGGGCAGAACTGCCTCTTTCATTTCAAGGACTGAGCAGCCCTTTTAAGGTGCTGAGCTTTTCCAGGAACCTCCCTACAGAGTGGAAAGGTCAGAACTTAAGGAAAAACGAAGGCAGCGTTTTGCTATTCAGAGTCGCAAACTCTCCCAATCAAGAAGGGAAAACCGAAAGGTAAATACCAGAGAGAAATGTCACTCCAATCTGCATTCTATGAATATTCAGGGGAGCCAATTAGCATTTACCTGGAGAATCTCTCAGCCATTGGAAACCCACCCTTTCGCCGCCTGGGCAAATCTTTGTTTCTCCAGTCACAGGCTGAGGATGGCTGTAAAGCAGCTGAAGAAGGCCAATTCCATGCTCGGGAGCATTAAAAAAAGGGATTGGAATAAAACGGCCACTATTATTGTGCCATTGCACAAATCGACGGCAAGGCCACATCTGGAGTGCGGCGTACAGTTCTGGTCGCCACATCTCAAAAAGGACATACTGGAGCTGGAAAAGGTGCAGAAGAAGGCGATGGAAATTATTCCTGAGCTTGGGCGCTTCCCTTATGAGGAAAAGCTGCAGCATTTGGGGCTCTTTAATCTTGAAAAAAGGAGCCTGGGGCAGGCACATGATTGAGACTTACAAAATTATGCATGGGATGGATAGAGTGGATAGAGGGATGTTCTCTTGTGAGGAGGGTTAGGTGGCTGGCCACTGAGCATGATGGCCACATGAGAATTTGAACTCGGGACTTCCTGATCCCGATGTACTTTTTTACCCAGCGGGTGGTTAATCTGTGGAACTCTTGGCCACTGGAGGTGGTGATGGCATCTGGTCTTGATGCCTTTAAGAGGGGATTGGACAGATTTCTGGAGGAAAGGTCCATCGTGGGCTATAGGCAATGATGGATTGTGCGACCTCCTTACAAAGGTGGTGGGCTACTGGTATGCAAGCATCTTGCATGCTTGCAGGATGCAAGCATCTTGTGGTCTCCTGCCTCCCTGGGGCACCTGGTGGGCCGCTGTGAGATACAGGAAGCTGGACTAGATGGGCCTTTGGCCTGATCCAGCAGGGCTCTTCTTATGTTCTTATGTTATGTTCTGATCCAACCCAACCACTAGGCCACCACTGCCTTTTTAAATGAGCGTTCCATCTGCTCACGCTCACGATCAGTGAGGAGCAAAATACGCAAAACACTTCATTATTCTCACTTGTCAGAAGCATCCCTGACAGTGCAGAGTAGCTCAGGGCGGTGGTTTGGTCTCCCTTGGAGTCCGGGAGGGGTGCGAGGCAGACTGACAACTTGCCGAGTGCGGCAGGCTTTGCAAAGGTCGTGCATCCCATTTCCCAAGCGATTGCGCCAATTTGAATATGTCTGTCCGGGAAGCAACGGATTGTGAACTGCAAGCCGCTCTGTGCAGGTTTGCAGTGCAGCTAATACGGGGTGGGGTGGGGTGTGGGTGGGAAGAGAGGATTTTCCTTTTTCCTCCCTCACTGCACACAAAATTACCATCACGTTCCACACCTGCCAGACAACCAATTCCTGCATGAAATTCCCGGGTAGAATTCATCATCTGGCGTTCAAGAATTTGAATCTGCTTTTAATTGCTCCATTAGCATGATCATCTTTTAAAATTGGGGGCGGGGCAAGGAAAGTGAGACAACCCTGTGTCGGAGAGTGAGGGCACAATCCTAACCTGGCACAGTTAGGCCAGCAAAGTTTGGCCAGCACAAAGGCCACTGTAAAGCATGTCTGGACCACTCTTGGAGCCAGAGGAGATGGCGCCTGTCTCTGTGCTGGCCTCTCTGACTCCGATAGTGGCCCAAACATACGTTATGGTGGCCCTTGTGCCAGCCAAACTGTGCCGGCCTCACTCCAGGTGAGGATTGCACTCTGAGACGTGTACCAGGCAGGTGTCTCCGTTTTCCTATGAAAAGGATTTACTCTTCGTAGCTGACAAAAGAGAAAGAGAGGAAGGGAGAAGATCAAACTGCAAAGCAAGCGGGAAACAGATGCTGGAGAAAGAGAAACTCATGCTAATGTTCTGTAATCTTATTAGTCCATTGGGGGGGGGGAACACAAAGCTTAAAATACCTCCTTTCAAGGCTAAGCAGGCTCCAGGCTGCCTGGCTTTCCAGTGTAGACTACAAAAGGTGTTCTTCTGTTGTGCCCAAACCCACAACGGCAGTTGGGTCACAACCTACAACGCTTGTGAGATCTGGATCCCACATCGAGCTTCCGGCATGGACAAAACTCTCTCTCTCTCGCTCTCTCGCTCTTTTTTTTAACAGGGGGGTGGAAGAGAGGAATGAAACCCTTTGTATGAAATTGCACTTTTAATTATGCCTTCTGTGCCGTCCCTTTGCTTTAATAATGCGGAAAATGAAATGGCAAATCCGGAGCTCCTGGGGTCGTGTTCGTTGGCAGGAGATAATGAAATCTTTTAATACCCAGAACTGGAAACGCTTCGCCTTCCTGGGCCACGCGGAAGACGGAAGGGCTGCCTCTTCCGTGCATGGTTTAAGCCTCCTCTGCTGCTCTCCAGAGCCTGCGGATCGAGTCCCTTCATTACTCTGATGACCGGCAGGACGCGCTGGGCTGGAGCTCAAAGTAGTGGTGGCTGTCCAGGGTCTTGGGCCAAGTTCTTTCCACCGCCTTCCGCCTCCGTCCGGTGATTCTACGGATTCTGCAGGGGTTATGGGTAGAGGGACGCTCTTTTCCCTCTCACACAACACCAGGACCAGGGGACAGCCATGAAAACTGAGCGTTGGGAGACACTCAAGGCAGGCGAAAGAAAACATTTCTTTACCCGGTGTGTCATCAGTCTGTGGAACTCCTTGCCACCGGATGCGGCAATGGCGTCTGGCCTAGATGCCTTCGAAAGGAGGATTGGGCAGATTTGTCGAAGAAAAGTCTGTTGCAGGCTTCAAGCCATGACGGGTTTGTGCGACTTCCTGGGTTTTGAAATAGGCTGAATGCCAGGTGCAAGGGGGTGGCCGCAGGGTGCAAGGACTTGTTGTCCTGCGTGTTCCCTGAGGCATCTGGTGGGCCACTGGAAGGAAGCTGGACTGGATGGGTCCTTGGCCTGATCCAGTGGGGCTCTTCTGATGGTCTGGTGCTCTTAATGCCACCTCAAAGCCCAACATTAGCCACCTGACCTCGGGGACATTTATCTGAACAGCAGATCCAGGTTTTCCTATGTTCACCTCCTTGCCTGTCCTAGTCTCAGTGTCGATGTTCTGCTCCCTCCACCTCATTGGCCATGCTTTTCTTCCTGGCCTCCCAAGAGTTAGGTTGCCCCAAGCCCTCCTCAGACAGACTCCAGTTCACCCATTTTGGTGTCCTCTGCCTCAATGGCGATGGCTCTGGTTCCGTGGGCATCCTGGGCATCCCTTCTCCATCCCTGCCTCCGTTCGCCTGAGATCTCCCGCCACACCATTTGCACGGTTGGTGCCCGCATTTGGAGCACATTCGGGAATTAGTTGCGGTTTGACAAGCTGCCGGGAAAACAAATTTCCTGCCACCACCAGATAAAGACCTCGTGGAGAAGTAATCAGTAACAGGAAACTGGAAGGCAGCTGAACAAAGATATTGGAATGATCTGATGGTTCCCACAGGTCAGGAGGGGAAAACCCTTTTCATCGATGGCTAGAAAACATTGGAGGGATTCAGTGCTTGCCTCTCTCCCCCCACCCCGCCAACAAGGAAATAATCTCCCCTTTGATGCCACTCTCCCAGTTGACAAACTGTGGGGCTTACTGTAGTCATGAGGTGTGTTCAGGAGGCCAGAGGCTGATAAGAGGAAAAGGCTCGTCCGAAAGAGAGACACAGGCGAGAGGTTTGACAACCCAAAGATGCTCTTGGGTCTGTCATATAAATTTATGCTGAGAATGGACACAGGGATGTTTTTTTCCCTACTGCACAACACCAGAACGAGGGGGCATCCACTCAAATTGAGTAGTGGGAGAGCTCGAACAGATAACAGAAAAAAAATATTTTTACCCAGTGATAATCTGTGGGACTCCTTGCCACAGGATGTGGTGATACCACCAGGCCTAGATGCTTTTCAAAAGGGGATTGGACCTATTTATGGAGGAGAAGTGCATCATAGGTTCCAAGCCACGATGGGTATACCCAACCTCCCGGTTCTAGAAGGGGGCTGCCTCTGAATGCCGGATGCAGGGGAGTGGCCACAGGATGCAGGCATCTTGATGTCCTGCATGCTCCCTGAGGCATCTGGTGGGCCACTGTGAGATACAGGAAGCTGGACCAGTTGGGCCTTTGGCCTGATTCAGTGGGGCCCTTCTGATGTCCTTATGTCGGCCATACAGGAAACGGAAAGTTGAACTGAATGGGCTTTGTGCACACATGCTTTTGTGGATAAAGGTCCCAACCAGTGGTGTCATCTAAATGATTTAACAACAGGTACTCACTTTTGATTGGCACGTGTCGGGACCCGCCCACCGGAAGTGACATCATAAGCCGGAAGTGAGGTCGTGGCAGGAAGGGACATGAAAAAAGCCCTTTTTGAGGCCTCAGACGATTTTAAACTGACCCAACAGTTGCAACAGTATTCCACAGCACCCCCAGAACATGTTAAGGAGGCCTGGCGTCATGTTAAAGTGACCCAGCAGTTCCAAAACCCCAGAGCAGCTCATTTTTCAGTGGCAAGGCAAGGCAAGGCTCCGCTCGCTGCCTGCTTGCCTGCCTGGCTCTGAGAACATGCAGGCAACTCAAACATGCAGGAAATTCAAACGTTGCAGGGGGCAGAGTCGACGAGTGGGCAGGCAAATGGGCGGGGCCAGCTGTAATCCTAGAAACCGGTACTCGTGTACCCCCGCGTACCCCCTGCATGACATCACTGGTCCCAACCCAACATCCCACCACACTGCCTCAGCAACCCAGGAAGGCCTGCAAAGATACTTCTGGAAAGTTTCAGATGTGTCACAAAGATCCACTGTGGGGGAAAAAAAAAAAAAGAGAATGAAGCCGCAGAGCCCCTCGGAGCAGGCATTATGCCTTTGAAAAGTCAAGCGATCAGCATGACCAAATTCCCGTGTTCTAGGGTGGAGTTTTTCAATTTCCAAATGTGCCCCCCTGGTGTGTTTTATAATACACAATAGACGGTGACTCAAAAAGCCAAATTCGTGGCTTGCTCACAGGAGAGGCAATGAAATATGCCCCTTTTCGAAAAACTGACACCCGGACGTTCCATTATTCATGGCAGGCCTTTTGTCTCACGCATTTTCTGCTTTGCAACTTTCGGTTGATTTGCAAGGTGGGCTGGCATGAGGGTGAATACCCCACGCCTCCTCGTCCTGTCTTGGTAGGGCATCGTTCTTAGCTCTTCCCGCAGCAGGAGGTTTTCTGATTACTCTGCCATAATTGAAATACTGCCTGGGAAAGCAAAAAAGATCTCAAAATGTTCTTGTCATGTATTATATTGACAGTGATCTTATTAAGGCTTTAGACGGTCTCTTTCTCCATTTAAAAGGTGGGGGAAGTGATATTCACAAATACAAATATATCTCTCCCTCTCTCAACATAATTACAGCTCCTTTTGCATTATTTGACTCACTGCGACACCCCAGGGGATTGGACAAGAGCCATGTCGCTTGGCAATGTTCCCTAGTGGAGCTAGGCACCCCGAGGAGGCAGCCTTTCCCAGCGGTGGGGCAAGACCTGAGTGCAGGGAGGACACCACATGAAGGCAGTGGCCGAAAAATGACATCGCACATGACATCACGCATGGCCAGGACTTGCGTACGGCACTTTCTGCATGCCAAGAAGAGGCCCTTCCTCTGCGCTGTGAAGTGGACAGGTTTGCTGCCTTTTGGACCAAGCCAAGGTAGAGCTGCCTCAAAGAGCTGCCAGACATGCAGAAGGGTTGGAAAGGAAGCTTTGGGCTCGTAGAAGGCAGCAGTAGGGAAGGTGTCGCTGCTGGCCATTATTAGTATTATGGTGTTGGAGAAGACTCCTGCGAGTCCCCTGGACTGCACGGAGATCCAATCGGTCAATCCTCCAGGAAGTCAAGCCTGATTTCACCCTGGAAGGACAAATTCTGAAGCTCAAGTACTTTGGCCACCTGATGAGAAGAGAGGACTCTTTAGAAAAGACCCTCATGCTGGGAAAGATGGAAGGCAAAAAGAGAAGGGGGCGGCAGAGGATGAGATGGTTGGATAGTGTCACCGAAGCAATGAACATGAAATTGGGCGAGCTCTGGAGGCTAGTGGAGGACAGGGAGGCCTGGCGTGCTGTGGTCCAGGGGGTCGCGAAGAGTCGCACGACTTAGCGACTGAACAAATTATTAGCATTCATATATACAAATGTTCCCAAAAAATTTTCCCAAAATGTTGGCCAGCAGTGGTGTCACCCTCATCTTGAGCGTGTCGACTGGTGCTGTCTGCACCCTTCGCACCCTGTAGTGACGCCCCTGGTTCCGGTCCTAAAGACCCAGTTTGGACAGTGGATTTTGCGAAGCAACTCCCTGCTTTCCTCAGGAGCTGTCCTTGGTCCTGGTCCTTGTTTGCCCATCCCTGTTACCTTCTTCCTGTGACAGTCTGTTGCCCGCTGCCTCATTGCCTTCTGCTCTAGCTTGTTTTCCTTGGGCTCTGTGCAGGACCCCTCTGGGCTCTCAGCCTGGCCAGAACGGTACACGGGAGGAGCTCAAGACCGCCACGTAGCCCTTGCCCGGGTTTCCATTCCCGTGATTGCAAGAGTGAAAAGTCCCAATCGATAATGGCAATAAAACCTTCCTCGGTTTGCCACAAAGAGCTTTGCATACATTATTTAAAAAAAATGACAGTTTTCCAAAAAGGCAGAGGCACTCATGCCGCTCGGGCAATTTAAAAGCATATGTTTTGGAGATGAGGGCTTTGCCGTGCCATGAATCAGCGTTGCTTAACTTCTTCTTGATTGCCTGTTGAAAACAAGGAGCTCTTGCGTTGGCCCTCCGCCTGCAAATGGGCTGCCAGACCTGAAAGGCTCCTTTTCCTCCTCGGAACCTGCCAAACCGCCTGGAACGTTTCACAGTTAATAAGGTCGGACACAAAGAGCTCAGACGCTTCGAGAGTGCAGAAGTCCGTCTTCTGTTCTTGTCCAGCTTCGGCCAACACGAGCCGCAAGACGTGGAACTCCCCGTACTCCTGGCACTGCCACGGAGCTCTCCAACAAAGCGAGGGTCACGTAGTGGCATCACCAAGAGGGTGCTGACGGGGTGGACAGGTAAGAACTGAGCCACAGTTGCCTACACATGAGTAAACATGCATGTGCACCATTCCCCCCTCCTCCCCCGGTTTCCCTAAGGGCTTGATATATTTTCCTTGTCAGCCGTCAGCTTGCCAGTTTTGCAACCCACCCAAAATCAGGCTGCGACCCACAAGTGTGGGTCCTGATCCACGGTTTGAGAACGGCCGTGATAGAGTAGTCCACCTCGCACCCTACATAGGGAGCTAGGTAAGGGAGAATGCCAATAATGTGTGTAGCATGCTTCTTCGTGCCAAGTCAGATCACATGTGGCCTCTGATGGGCCACACATCTTTATAAAGCCTTATGCAGAGGAGTTTCTGAGAGCTGCTACGTGGAGACCAAACCTGAGACCAGTGATGTGGCTAAGGGGGTAGAGGCAGTGATGTCATGCAGGGGGAACGCGGGGGAACTCAGTTCCACTAGTTAAAATTAGGGCTGACTCTGCCCACTTCACTCTCCCTCCTCCCCCCTCCCAATTCCTCTGCAAAGAGCTTTTCTTCTTGGTTGGCCGGCACTCAGAGGGTTAAAGGGAGCGACTCCGGATTCCTAGGGGGGCGAAGGCAGTGATATCATTCAGGGGGAATGGACCAGAACGGGCATTCCGGATCCTAACGGGCTCCGTGGCTGGTTCCGGGTTCCCGACAAGTGCCAATCAAAAGTGAGTTCCTGATCCTAAATCATTTGAATGACACCACTGGGTAGAGGGGGTAAATTTCCCCAGGTGCCAGGCCTTGAGGGGGTGCCAACCCACACCCCCAGTGGCAGAGTCCGAGGCAGGCTTGAGACCATACACAAACAAAGCCCGCGCTTCCCCTCTCGGCTACGGTCTCTGTGACTCAAGGTAGATCTTGCAATGGGTCGTTCGTTCTCTGGGTGTGGAGCAGAAGAGTTGGCACCAGCAGAATTTCAGGGCTAGAAATGGACCTGTCAGCACAAATGCCAGTTCCTGGTTACGCACCACTGCCACGACGGGATGCCACGTTGAAGTTAAGCTGATTATGGTGTGTAATTTTATGGAAGGCCTTTTAAAAAGTCTGCTGAGCAGCGATAAGCTCCCAGCACCATTTGTGGGAGGCAAATTGAGTTCTTATTTATCTAGATTTATTGGATTATAAAGCCCGAGCCTTTGACTGAAACAGCCTTAGATACCAAATCAAAAATATACTTATAGATCTTAAAAAATTTCCAGGCCATCGTTCCGAGAAGAAATGGAAGCAGCCTCAGAGGTGCAGAGAAGCAGAATTGCTCACACAGACACGGAGATATATAGGGTGATCCCCGATTAAATGAATTCTCAGTAAATTGTCTCGGTGATAGTCAAATTGCAGCTGGATTTGCATATAGGTAAAAACAGTTGCCCTGAAAAGAGGCATGCTGTTCTGTTCTATTGCATGCATCTAATCCTACAAGGCTTTCTGTCCTCTGTGTGTGTGTGGGGATGTGAACATAAGAACATAAGAAGAGCCCTGCTGGATCAGGCCAAAGGCCCATCTAGTCCAGCTTCCTGTATCTCACAGCGGCCCCACCAGGTGCCCCAGGGAGGCATGAGACAACAAGATGCTTCCATCCTGTTGCCACTCCCTTGCACCCGGTACCGGTAGCCCACCAGCTTTGTAAGGAGGTTGCACAATCCATCATGGCCTATAGCCCACCTTTCCTCCAGAAATCCGTCCAATCGCCTCTTAAAGGCATCAAGACCAGATGCCATCACCACCTCCTGTGGCAAAGAGTTCCACAGATTAATTACCTGCTGGGTAAAAAAGTACTTCCTTTTAGCTGTTTTAACTCTCCCAACCCTCAGTTTTAGCGGATGCCCCCTGGTTCTGGTGTTTTGAGAGAGGGAAAAGAACATCCCTCTATCGACTTTATCCCTTCCATGCATAATTTTGTATGTCTCAATCATGTCCCCTCTCAGGCGCCTTTTTTCTAGACTGAAGAGCCCCAAACGCTGCACTCTTTCTTCATAAGGGAGGTGCCCCAGCCCCGTAATCATTTTTGTCGCTCTCTTCTGCACCTTTTCCAGCTCCACTATGTCTTTTTTGAGATGCGGCGACCAGAACTGGACACAATATTCCAGGTGTGGCCTTACCATCGATTTGTACAATGGCATGATAATATTGGCTGTTTTATTCTCAACCCCTTTTTTAATCACCCCAACCATGGAATTGGCCTTCTTAATTTCTGCCGCACACTGGGTCGACACCTTCATTGAATTGTCCACCAGCACCCTAAGATCTCTCTCCTGAGCTGTCATAGACAGCTCAGAACCCATTAGCCTATAGGTGAAGTTTTGGTTTTTGGCCCCAATGTGCATCACTTTACATTTGTCTATGTTGAAACGCATCTGCCATTTGGCTGCCCATTCCCCCAACTTGGAGAGATCCTTCTGGAGCTCTTCACAATCCTTTCTGGTTTTCACCACCCGGAAAAGTTTTGTGTCATCTGCAAACTTGGCCACCTCGCTGCCTATCCCTGTCTCCAGGTCATTTATGAATAAGTTGAAAAACACGGGCCCCAAGACAGATCCCTGGGGCACTCCACTTTTCACTTCTCTCCATTCTGAAAATTGCCCATTGACCCCCACTCTCTGTTTCCTGGCCCTCAACCAATTCTGGATCCATAAGAGGACCTGCCCTCTTATTCCCTGACTGTGAAGTTTCTTCAGCAGCCTTTGGTGGGGGACTGTGTCAAACGCCTTCTGAAAATCCAGGTAAATGATATCCACAGGTTCACCCACATCCACATACCTGTTGACCTTTTCAAAGAATTCCAAAAGGTTTGTGAGGCAAGACTTACCCTTATAGAAGCCATGCTGACTTTCCTTTGTGGAAATGCCTCTCCCAATATGGTCCTTGCCAAGTATTGTAAAGGACAATGTAAAGTATGTTTGGACCACTCTCAGAGTCAAAGAGGCCAGCACACAGACGTGCATCATCTTCCCTGACTCCGAGAGTGGTCCAAACGTGCTTTCCGGTAGCCCTTGTGCCTGCTAAACTTTGGTGGCCTAACTGTGCCGGCCTAGGTTAGGACTGTGTTCTTAAAAGCACAGTATACTTCTTACTTCAAAATGCAACTGATTCATCAAGCAACTACAATATTCACCTACTGCCTGATCGTCACTCTGTCAGATGCGGAGGGTGAGAAGACTCAAACTTCTCCACCCCTTTTGGCTCCAAGAGATAGGTGAGGCCCCTCATAGCACTAGAGCTCAGCTTTCCCAAATTAACACAAATTTTTTTAAAAACCGTGTTGAAAAGAAACGGTTTGAATGAATACCAGGACCTACTGTAAATGTAACAGCATAAATAATACAAAATTAGGCCTCATTATTTAATCACCAGGCCCGATTAAACATGATCTTTGGGAAATTAACAATTAGCAAATAGCACCTTTAGGCAAAACTCTGCTATTATACAGACAATTAACGCCACATTTCATTAGCAAAAAAAAATCCTTATTGCGGAGAGGGAGAGAAAAACAAGATGTGGAGGCAAGGGGTTTCTTTTGTGGAAAGAAATGGATTTGTTTTATTCTATCATTTCCAATTAATGTAGGCTGTTTTCCCCATCCACTGTTTTTCTTGCTTTGCAGCTGTTGGACTACAGGAAGACCCATAGGGTTGGTCATGAATGGGGCTGTCTTGGTTCCCCCCCCCCAGCCAGAGTGTTGCAGCTGAACCCAGAATGCACGAATAATACCATCACGTTGTATATCATTGGAAAGGTAATTTAATGCCGAATGCAAAAAAAGAAACCAAAGTGTAATATCTTTACTCTAGCAAAGGGTATGGCCAACCCTCCAACCACCCCCCCCAAAAAAAAAAACAGAAAACAAAAATACAACTCTCATGTAAATTTTGTGCCTTGCTAAAGTAGCATTTTTAAAAGGAACAATACTGTCATGGTATACATCATTTTGCTGAGGAATTTCATGCAGAATGCAATGAAACAAACCAGAGTTTGCTTCATGGATGATTTTGTCATACGGATGTTAAAAATGTATGGGCCCTGGGTATTAAACGACCTAGCTATGCTAGGTTGGGGGGTGTTAGTGGGTTTGGGGGGCAGCAGGAGGAGACATGCTGCTGGGGGGAGGATGTGGGTTCCCCCCCATTTTCCACTTTTTTTAAAAAAAAAAGCCGAGTTCTTCTGTCATTTCCAGAAGTGATGTCACTTCCTGTTGTCATGTCAGTTCCGGTGCATCTGGAATTGGCACTGGCTACATTAGCTAAGCCACCGTGATAATCCTCTCAGTCAAGGATGCCACCCTTGGATGCCTCAGCCATCAAGTGACGACCCTCCGGACCCAATGCTTTGACAAAACTGCCTTTGGTCCTCGGAGGCCTGTACGGAAGGGCACCTCGAAAGAACAGGCACCTCACAACGGACACGGAACGGGCCTTTTCTCAGCCCTGTCCTCCACCCTCCTCTGCCTCCCCACCCCTTCGCTTCCTCGGCTCCTCTGCCCAGTGGTGGATCTAGGGGGGCAGGGGGGGCAAGAGCCCTGGGCACCATCTTGGGGCTGTCTAGGGGGGCACCAGTGGCCCCCGCAACTTTGTGCGGGTAGACCTGGGCTCCAGAGCCCAGGTCTACCCATTGGGACCAGCTGTGAGTAGACCTGGACTCCCTTGAAGGGAGCCCAGGTCTACCCATGGCTGGTCCCAGTGGGTAGACCAGGGCTCCCATGGGGGCGCACTTCTATTGGGTGCCCTGGGCGCCATTTTGACTAGGTCCGCCCCTGCCTCTGCCTCCCTGCTTCCCTCTGCTTACTGATGCTTGTGGTTCTCCGTCTATCAGACGGCAAACTGACCTTCCTGCCCTTCCAGCTGTTAAAAGTGGATTACTGGATTAACTCCCTCCATCAGATGTGGAGCACGTACGGCTCGGAGTTCATTGGAAGTTATTAAACCGCAGACTTCCCATTTCCTCAGCCTTATGGGAGGGCCGAGCAGCATCTGCAGGGGTCAGTTAGAAAGATCTTGCAAACTAAAGGGCTGCAGAATATTTTTCTGTAGACGCCAGGGGTCTGTCCGCATGCATTGTGTAAACCGGGGCCTTGGAAAGTGGGGGGTGGGTGGGTCATTCTCTGTGGCGCATGGGGAGGACATCACTTCCAGTGGGTCCCGACACAAGCGCCGTTTGAAAAATTGGGCCCCGCCTGAAATTGGCTCGTGACCCACCTAATGGGTCCCGACCCACAGTTTGAGAAACTCTGAGCTGGCTGTTTCAGCCTCTGGTTAATTCAGTCTAAGGGCATTGACCTTTACTCTGCCTGCAGCGAAGGCAGCTTTTGGGGAGGGGGGAGGAGGGAGGACAAGCAGTGCCTCCAAAGTTTACTTCTCTTCCAGCCCATCTATCTCCAAAGAGGCCAGACTGTGCTTTGCAGCCACGGAATGAAGATAAATGGCCAACATTCGTGTGGTTTTCATGCTGCAGGACGGAGAGATAAAGGAGGTTCCATTAATCACAGCACAGCCCATTAAGTGGGGAGTTTGAGATTCTGGCTGATTTGGGTCTTTTGCAATCAGGCAGATATAAAGTGGCCACAGCCCAAGAAGCTGGACTCTTGTAGTGGGTGGGTGGGTGGGCGCACCCTGCAGAACATGGTTGTGAGAGTCCTAAGAGCACATACAGAGCTGCCTTTTAGTCTGGGGCAGAAGCAGCTCTCCAGAGTTCCGGGGTGGGGTGGGGGGTTGTTCTCAGCCCTGCCTGGAAGACTTGAACCCGAGACCTTCTGCACAAAAGTTGGGGACACCCAGGGACTGAACTGGCTCTGAGTGAGGTGGGGGGGGAGTACAAGGCCTCGCTCTGGAGACCTGATAGGGAGTATCAGGCAAAAGTACATGAGCCCTGCTGGATCAGGCCCAAAGGCCCTCTGGTCCAGCTTCCTGCATCTCACAGCGGCCCACCAGGTGCCTCAGGGAGCACACAAGGCAACAAGATGCCTGCATCCTGTTGCCACACCCTTGCGCCTGGCATTCTGAAGTAGCCTTCTTCTAAAACTAGAGGTGCGCCAACCTCCCTGACTCCGAGAGTGGTCCAAATGTGACTTACGGTGTCCTTTGTGCTTTAGTAGTCCAAGCTTTAGTCGTCCAAGCTTTAGTTGTTCTACACCGGAACGTCTCACCCGCCAGGGAAATGCGGAAGCCAGCAAAAGCGAGAGCAGTGTCTGCAGACGTTTCCGAAGGCAGACAGTCTGCCGAACAGGCTTGAGTAACGGGGGAAATGGGCTCCCCTCTTCTTAGCACTGTAAGGCTGGTAATTCCATTGTCCTTCCATCCATGAGTCAGTGGGAATCCTAACTGCAGCTGTGAAAATCCTCCAGCTTGCCGGCTGGAACTGTGAGTGGCAGGCCCAAGACAAAGAAGCCTTGCCAATCTGAGTCACCTTGCCTGAGATGGGTTCCCCAAGCACCTGCCATCGTGTGTTAAGAGGAACAGCGAGATAACAGCAGCTGGCGAGGAGAGGAAAGCACTTCAGCCATCACGGGGGACTTCCCAAGTGCTTCCTCCCTCATTGTAATTCTGGGCGTTCTTCTCTCTCTTTCTAATAACTTAGAGCCGTGTTTCCCAAACTGTGGGTTGCGAGCCGGTTTCAGGTGGGTTGCGAAGCACGCAGAGCAGCCATATTGAAAATATGGGAAGATGGGATGCTGGAAACGGGGAGGGCTGTGTGGCTGTTTTGTGTGTGCCGAGGTTGCAAATAGGCTTTTTTTCTTTCTGATTCACTTCGCGATTGGAAAATGGCGGAGAAATCACCCAACTGATTGCTGCGTTCTCAGGAAAGCAGCAGGTTCTGGTGTCACAATGACGGCACTTCCGGCCATGACCACTTTTGGTGGGTCCCGGACAGATTGCCAATCTAAAAAGTGGGTCCTGGTGCTAAAAGGTTTGACAACCACTGATTTAGAGTTCTGCTGAATCTATCATTTAGATTTAGTTGATTTAGGCAGAAGATTTAGTCGAGAGGGTTAATGCCTCCGATTGCCTGAAGATAAGAGCTGAAAGATCTGAAGGTCATCAGTTCGGGACTACCGGAAGTCTCTGTGAGCGGCAGACCTTGTAGTTGCGACTGATTAACAGCTGAGCTGTCTCCGGCTGCCTTGTGAGAGGGGGAGTTGTGCCGAAGTTCAGCCGCTTCTCTGGTGGGAGCAGGGAAGCCGCTTATCAGCCAGCAAGAAGACAAACGGGTGGCCAGAAAGAAGGACTAAATCCAGAAAGATCCATCTGTAGGTGTGTAGTTCTTGAAAGATAGAACATTTCTGTATAAATTGTAAAAACCTTCGGGTTTCTGAATAAAGTCTGCCCATGTAAACCGCCTTGAGTTATAGTCATTAGAGAAATCTGGTGACCTAAGAAAGGCGGTATATAAATCCAAGTATCATCATCATCATCATCATCATCATCATCATCATCATCTGCTCTAAGATTCCCATCCTTCTTTGTTCTGGCATCTCCAGAGGCCTGTCTTTTATAGCCAGATACCCAAATTCTCTACTGAGGATCTCTGAGCAAGTGGCATCGGTAGGGGGTCCATTTTAATGGCAATGTTGGCATTCAGACTTTTTTCTTCCATTGCATTTTAAATTGAGGATTATGAATTATTTTTTGGGCGGGGAGTGGAATAATTGGGAAAGATAGTCTTGCGGCAATGTTCTTGCCCACACCACCAATGCTCTCAGCAAGACCTCTGGCTTCCGTCACTATTTCCATCTCCAAAAGGCCACCTCTGCTGGGGCGAAATGTGAGCATGGCTTCCAGGAGGTAAAGAGAGCGAGACGGAGATGCCAGCGAGGGGCTCCTTCTTGCCACCGGTCCTCTCATCTTCTGAAAGGTCACAGCCATCAGCAAGAAGGATTTGCAAGGCATTTTCAGCATCTGCTTCAAAGTCTGAGAGCACGTTCATTGTGTGCCATGCTTTCATTTGCCAAACCGAAGGGAAATCAGACAGACAGTTGAAGTCGCCTCAGACTCAGGGCGCAAAGTTTGGCTGGCACGAGGGCCACTGTAAAGCATGTTCGGACCACTCTCAGAGCCAGGGAGGATGGCGCACGTCTGTGTGTTGAACTCTCTGTCTCCGAGAGTGTTCCAAACATACTTTACGGTGTCTCTTGTGCAGGCCAAACTTTGCTGGCCTCTCTGTGCTGGCCTAACTCCAGTTAGGATTGTGCCCTTAGCCAAAATATTAAATGTGGAGGTGGAGTCTGGCCTAGAAGCCTTTAAAAGTTTTCTAGAAGAAATGTTCATCACAGGCTACAAGCCATGATGGGGAAAATGCAACGTTCGCAGTAGGCTACTTTCAGAATGCCAGGTGCAAGGGAGTGGCCACAGGATGCAGGCATCTTGTTGTCTCATGTGCTCCCTGAAGCATCTGGTGGGCCACTGTGAGATGCAGGATGCTGGACCAGATCCTCTTTGGCCTGATCCAGCACAGGGGCTCTTCTGATGCTCTTAACATGCTTATGCCTTGAATGTCATACGTTCTTCAAGACTTGGGTCTCGATGCATCCCTGGCTAAAGTACATCGGCCTCAAGCATCAACAGGCCAGAAGGAAGATGATAATTCAGGATCCACATCTGAGCCTGCATTGCAGGAGAGTATGGAGAACATAAGAACATAAGAAGAGCCCTGCTGGATCAGGCCAAAGGCCCATCTAGTCCAGCTTCCTGTATCTCACAGCGGCCCACCAGGTGCCCCAGGGAGGCAGGAGACAACAAGATGCCTGCATCCTGTTGCCACTCCCCTGCACCCGGTACTCTGAAGTAGCCCACCACCTTTGTAAGGAGGTTGCACAATCCATCATGGCCTATAGCCCACGATGGACCTTTCCTCCAGAAATCCGTCCAAAGAGGAGGGAGGAGAAGCTCCCTCCCGTCCTAGGCTGAGCAGCCAAGAGGCTGGAGATTCTTGGCTTGCGGCTGCCTCTCAGAGCTTCTCAGCTGCCAGGAGACTTGAAAGGTATTCAAAGGGAAGGAACAGGGACTGCGGCACGGCCTAGAGGGACCGAGGAGGTAATTAACCTGCTGGCTCCCTGGGCTGCACTCCAGCAGCCAGTCCCAAGAGGGCCACGGCCAGGCTGCTCTGGAAACTGCTTTCTAGGCGCCAGGAGCCCCCCTCCTTTGCAGGGCGATGAAACCAAACCCTCTCAACGGCGGAAGGCTTCTCCTCCTCGAGGAACGGCTCCCCGAAATCCCTGCTAGGCAGGGATTAAAAGGGGCACGTAGGAAATGTTGGTCGCCAGACCCCAGCTGGGGTAGCGAGAAGGTGGCAGTCTTTGGATCAGTCAAAGGAAACTGGAGGTGTTATCAGAGGTGGATCTAAGGGGGGGCAAATCTGTAAGTTTTGCAAGAAGCCTTCCATTGCAGTGGAAACCACTCCTCTCCTGCACCGTTGTAGCCAATCCTCACAGGGAACAGCAACATCTTGGCGTTGCTTACTGGCTACAGCAGCAAGGGAGAGGAGGGGTTTACAAGACAGGGGAAGGCTTCTTGCAACACTTACAGATTTGCCCCCCCCCCCCGATCCGCCTCTGGGTGTTATGAGGAGGGTTGGGGCTGCAGTCTGCACACACACACACACACACACACACACCCGCAAACTGGGCAAATCCAAACGCCTTAGCTCTATACCACTGCCCCCACTTGCTATTTCACCCCCAAACAACCCTCCCCTCCAGCTCGCCTAGTTGTGTGTCCGGCATGCCCCGAAGACGAGAGACGAGCAAAGCGTAAAAGGAGCCCCTGGATGGGAACAGCCACAGCACCCCCCCGCTCACCAAACCCAATATTTGCACAACCTTTTCTCCTGGTTGTCTTTGTAAAACCCTCAGTCTCACAGTCACCATCGCTGGCCAACGATGGAAAGAGCACTGAATTAGGAGACGATCAATCTGTCCTTTCCGAAGGCGACTTTGGAGGTCAGAGGAAGGGATGAAACGGGCCGTACCTGGAGTCCTGCTGCCCTCTGCTGCCCGAAGAAGGAAGAACAGCCTCGCCGTCACAGAGGCCGGACTTTGCTGAGGTGCCACCAGCAGTCACGGATCTAGGGGGTGCCAGGGGGGCACGAGCCCTGGGCGCCATCTTGGGGCTGTCTAGGGGGGTGCCAGTGGCCCCCGCAACATTGCATGGGTAGACCTGGGCTCCAGAGCCCAGGTCTACCCATTGGGACTGGCTGCGGGTAGACCTGGGCTCCCTACAGGGAGAGACCATCATGCAATGCTTCCAATTTGCATGGGAGATTAGCATGTGCCTGCCCCCCTAGTTATATAGGCAAATTGGAAGCATTGCATGATGGTCTCTGCTCACATGTGGCTTTTTTCAGACACTGACTCAGATTTTTGAAAGTGGAGACACAGGGATTTCAAACTGAAGTGAGCAAACGTTAAAAACCAACTACAAAAAAAAAAAAAACACACTAAGGCTAAGCTCACCGTGACCTTAAAAGTTATGATTAAAGATGCCTTGGCACTGGAAAGATGTTTTGAATGGGTGGGGGAAGGTCTGCACTATGGATGCCTTCCTGACCTGCAGAGCACTGGTCTACCTGTGGCTGGTCCTAATGGGTAGATCTGGGCTCTGCTATTGTTTTTGTAGGGAGCCCAGGTCTACCTGTGGTCATTTCTAATGGGTAGACCTGGGCTCCGTGGAGCCCAGGTCTGCCTGCGGCTGCTTCTGATAGATAGATCTGGGCTCCCGTGGGGGCGCACTTCTATTGGGTGCCCCAGGTGCCATTTTGACTAGGTCTGCCCCTGGCCACCAGACCCTTCCCTAGCACTTCCTCTTTAAGGGACTAACATAGCTGGGAGAGGGGAGAGGCACACTTCGTCCTCTGCCTCCTCCCCTGCAAGAGCCAAGTATGTTAGATAGCTGGATGGGCCATGTCGTCACAGACTTGAACCCATGGAATTACTAAAATGGCTGACTCAGATCAGCGCCGCGAACGACGAGGATTGCCGCCGGAGGGGCTCTCTCGCTCGCACGGCACGCGTGTAAAAGTTAATTTCAACGTCTTTAAGCATGCCTGCGTGTTCTGCATACGGGTGTGCGAATCGTGGTACGAAAAATGGGATTTAATTTCCGCGGAAAGTTTCATGTATTCACATTACATCGGCTCAATTAAACGACCGGTAATATTTTTGAAATTCTGAACATTAACAGACATTTTTTTAATGGGGCATGGCCGTTTTATTCCTGCTTGTGTAGATTTCAAAAAATAAGTCTGTCAAAACAGTGCAATCCGAGTTAAAATAGACAGCATTTCGTCCGGTGTGTTCAGTAATACAATTACGCGGAATTAAACCTTGGAATTGCATATTAACTCATAATATGGTTACCAATGACGTTTCTCCACGATCACACGTTGTTATTTTGGTAAGTTTTTACTTCAGGAGTAAACGATTAAGCGCTAAACATCATGCGAAAACCCATTGGAAATCATTGGAATGAGCAATGTTTTGGACATACTGTCATGGCCGCTAAGCCCGCCTATTGGAGTCAATGCGTTTCCATACATTCTAAAGGGAGGGCCACCCATTGGCAAGAGCCCCCTGTGTTGGGGAGGGACCGGCCATGAAGGACTCTGATGCCACGTGGGCAGCCACACACCTTGCCCTGAAACATAGAGCTGCAAGAGCGAGAGCACACAAGGCGCCCTCTGCTGGTCTTTCCTCAGATATATCAAGGCCCTTCCCAAGCAACATATTGGAAATCTTATAGGAAAAAAAAAAGTCTAGTTGCAGTTTAGAGGTGCGCTAATTTATTTCAGCAGAAGCTGTCTTGGACTGAAGTTTTTGACATCAGAGGTAGGGTTAAAAAGGTAAAGGTTTCCCCACTACCGAATGGCCTAGTTGTGACCAACAGTAAGGGGCGGTGCTCATCTCCATTTCAAAGCCTGTAGTTTTGTCCGAGAACAAGCTTCCGTGGTCATGTGGCCAGCATGACCATATGCCGTAGCACACGGAACGCCGTTCCCTTCCCCCCGAAGTGGTCCCTATTTATCTACTCGCATTTAGGTGCTTTTGAACTGCTAGGTTGGCAGGAGCTGGGACAAACAAGTCTTGAACTCCTCTGTCGCGCAGTCTTGAACTCCCAACCTTCCGGTCGGAAAGCCCAGCAGCAGCGGTTTAACCCACTGTGCCACCACGTCCTTGGTAGGGTTACCAGATACAAACTGGGACGGAGTGCCTATACCTTTAACCAGAAGAGGGAATTTGGGCAGATGTAGTTTTTGAAACCCTTCCCTGATGAGCTGCACCTGCCAAATTCCTTCATCTGTACAACAGTTAAAGGTATAGGCACTCTGTCCCATTTTGCATCTGGTAACCCTAATCAGAGGGAGAAAACATTCTTTGTAGCTCTTTGCAGTGGGCGATTCCATGGTCAGTAGGAGGGAGGTTGGTGCAACTCCATCTACTGCCCAGAGAGGGCAGACTACTGGCCAAAGGAGTACTCTGAGTGTTCCACCTGTCCTCTGGTGGCTGCCATAATTCAATTGCCTTCCCTTGGAGCGCTTGGACCACCCACTGCAGGTGCTGATGGGGGCGCAGATGCTGGGCGCCAAATACTTTTGAGGGTGCAATCCTGACCTGGAGTTAGGCCGGCACAGTTAGGCTAGCAAAGTTTGGCCAGCCCAAGGGACACCGTAAAGCCCGTTTGGACCACCCTCCGAGTCAGGGAGGATGGCGCACGTCTGTGTCCCTTGGGCTGGCCAAACGTTGCTGGCCTGACTGTGCCGGCCTAACTCCAGGTCAGGATTACACCATGAATGGACGTAACTTTTCTATACTTGATGTGAAGGAGCTGCGGATTCTCGCAGGGAGTGGAAATCCTGGGGAGTATTTGGGTTACTCCTAGAAGCCTTTTCGGAGGTATTGCTGTTGGGGATATCAGTGATTCCAATTGGGCCTTCAGACCCAGGCAATCTTGAGACATACAAAATTATGTATAGAAGGAATAGAGTCGATACAGGGATGTTCTTTTCCCTCTCTCAAAACACCAGAACCAGGGGGCATCCGCTCAAACTGAGGGTTGGGAGAGTTAAAACAGATAGAAGGAAATACTTTTTTACTCAGCAGGTAGTTAATCTGTGGAACTCTTTGCCACAGGAGGTGGTGATGGCGTCTGGTCTTGATGCCTTTAAGAGGGGATTGGACGGATTTCTGGAGGAAAGGTCCATCGTGGGCTATAGGCCATGATGGATTGTGCAACCTCCTTACAAAGGTGGTGGGCTACCGGTACCGGGTGCAAGGGAGTGGCAACAGGAAGCAAGCGTCTTGTTGTCTCATGCCTCCCTGGGGCACCTGGTGGGCCGCTGTGAGATACAAGAAGGTGGACTAGATGGGCCTTTGGCCTGATCCAGCAGGGCTCTTCTTATGTTCTTATGTTCCTATTTGAGCAAGTCACAGCTATGGTAGTGGCAGAAAATACAATCCAAATATGGGGTGGAATTACTGTGAAAACCATCTGAGAGATCCTAGTGCTTTTTGGCCCCCAAAATACTCTTGCAACAAACATACTCATTTCCAGGTGAAAATGGAAATGAAAATGAAAACGGATTTGGATTATGAAGTATTTTATGCATTTTGAAACATGGTGCTGTTCTTTCCAATAGCCAAAAGAGGGCAGCCGTGCTTCAAGAGTAACACCGTGTTTCTCCAGTGGATTCTTTACGGTGTGTGCTCTCCCCAGGCACCTTCAGGCATTGTCTGATGGGCTGAAAACCTTCAGCGTGGTGGCAGAGGGATGGTCCAAGCAACTCACCATTTTGGGCAGATTCGACCACGATTCCAGAAGTCCCCAATACGGTCTCCTCCAAAGGGAAACACAGCTGAGTGCTGTTGCCCTTGGAACTTCCTGCCACTTGGGGATGTGAGGCGCGCACCACCACCCTTTCCATTTCAGATAATTGGCATCATGATTTTGCTTTCAGTGTTGCCCTCCCTGATCCTTTTCAGCTGCAATGAAACTGCACCTAAGTGGGAAAAAAAAAAATCTCTTCCCGAACTAAAGGAATGTGTCCAGGGCCAGGAACTCATTTAGACCCGGGAGCCGGTATTAATAGGACTGTCTTTTCTGTTTGTTCTTCTGCAGCAGTTCCTTCCCAGATCCAGTCATTGCTTTGTCTGTTGCCGTGCCCCACTGAAAAATCCGCCTTGCTCAGCGCTGCTCTGCTCCCCACGTAGGTAGCCCAGAACCCACGGCCATCTGCCTTTCCGAGGAGTGCTATTTATACGACGCACGGGCGAGCTGTTCCAGCGCTGCTGAGGGAGGCGGCTCGAGCGTCGCTCAGATGTGAATGCCGGCTCTGGGGAAGAAGCCAGTCGCTTCCCTGCAGCCCTCCGGAGTGGAGAGAATTTCTTCCTGAGCCTGGGGTTATCCTGCAGGAAACAGGAGGCGGCAGAGAGGAGAGTGAGGGTGCAATCCTGACCCACTTTCCAGCACTGACACCAGTGATGTCATGCAGGGGGTACGCGGGGGTACGCGAGTACCGGTTTCTAGGATTACGGTTGGCCCCGCCCATTCGCCCACCCACTCGTTGACTCCGCCCCTGCAACGTTTGAATTTCCTGCATGTTTGAGTTGGCTGCACGTTCTCAGAGCCAGGCAGGCAGGCAGGCAGGCAGCAAGCGGAGCCTTTCCTTTCCTTGCCACTGAAAAATGAGCTGCTCTGGGGTTTTAACATGATGCCAGGCCTCCTTCACATGTTCTGGGGGTGCTGTGGAATACTGTTGCAACTGTTGGGTCAGTTTAAAATCATCCAAGGCCTCAAAAGGGGCTTTTTTCATGTCCCTTCCTGCCACGACCTCACTTCCGGCTTATGATGTCACTTCCGGTGGGCGGGTCCCGACACGTGCCAATCAAAAGTGAGTACCTGTTCTTAAATCATTTAGATGACACCACTGACTGACACCGCTGTGCCAATGGGGCCTGTGCTGCATCCTGCAGTTGGAGGGCAGTCGCAGAGGCCTCCTCAAGGCAAGGGAACGGTTGTTCCCTTATCCAGTCCGAGAATGGGCTCCCCACAGCAGGTTCTCATGGCATTCTTCCCTGAGAGAGGAGAGTGCTGCTCAGTTTCCCAGAATCCTGTTCTGCTGACCTGTGGCGGAAGGGAAGCCGCAAGGCCTTGTGGTGGACGTGGCCTTTATCCCGGAATGGAGATCAGGTGGATGGATTTGGCCAGGCACTGTTGTCATAGCCGACTGTTCTCTACCTTCCCCCCCCCCCCAGCAATGAGGCATTCTGGGAAAGAATGTGAGTTGGGAGCCAGGAAAGCAAAACGGGCATCTGGCGACACAGGGCAGTCCGGAGCAGAGCACAGGTGGCTGAATTTGGAGAGCGAGGGAGTGGCCACAGGATGCAGGCACCTTGGGTCTTGTGTGCTCCCTGAGGCATCTGGTGAGCCACTGTGTGCTGCAGGAAGCTGCATCAGGTGGTTGTTCTGGTGGGTCTCACCCAGGCAGCTCCGTGGCTGAGTGGGAATTCGGACCTGGACTTTCCAGGGGTGAGTCCAACTTCAGAACCACAGCAACGCCCTGGCTCTGCGCCAGCCAATCAGCAGAGGCAACGCTGAGCAAATGAATTACCTGGGACAGGTTGCAGCACCTACACAAGTCCTGCCCGGGAGCTGTCGATCATCTACAAGCTCACCTGTAAAACTGGGCCCTGGCAACGGATTTGCCCGTGGAATTTGGGTCCCCCCCCAGCCAGGAAGACTTTATCGGGCAGCCTTACCTGAGCTACCCCCACCCCCAGGTTCTTAAGCGCTTCTTAAGCGCTTCTGCTCAGCAGGCTGACGCATTCCAATCCTCTCTCTTTGCCGACGGCTGACCGCCCGGCTGTCGATCCCCTCTCCTTGCAGTAGATGGCGCTCTCCAATCGAGGAAGCGGACGTTCTCCCCGGTTTGCTGCAGAATTCCAGCAGCCTCCCCTGCAAAGCATCGAGCGTGGGGGAGGTGGGTGGATCCTTTTTTTTCCTTTTGGTTCGATGTGGGTCCGTTGCAGGGCTGCAAAGCTGTGCAACGGAGGCGATGGGGAACAGTGGCCGCTTCCCTGCCCAAACTGCACCCGCCAACTGCACACAGGAGAGGCTGCCCTGCCGTGCTGGGGCGCGAGCGAGCCTCTCTCTGGGGGCAGGGGGGCAGGCCTGCAGCCGTGTGGGCAGGCCACCAGCATGGGCTAAGCGGAAAACCAAGGGGCCGGTCGACCCTAGGGGGAACTCTTTGGCTCTGCCCAACGTTCAGAAGAGGCCGCAGCGGGAAAGCTGACTGGTCGACTTGCACAGCTTTCCAAGGGCCGCTGCCCTACCAGAGCTGCTTGGGTGGGGCGTCACAGCGCCCCCTGCTGGATGGTGGCTGGGACAGCAGAAGCCCCAGCTCTGGCTGGCTTCCCCGGGTCGCATGATGCATCCCAGTACAAATTGCCAGCCCTGGGTAGCAGATCCAGAGTCTTCTCCTGGGGAGGCCAGAAGGAGCGTGCACGCGTGGGCTTGATCCTGGGCCCGGCTTGGGAACAGCTGGAGTGCTGGGAGGTCTTTGCAGCCGGCCACTGATTGATGGCTACAGGGGGTTGGGCACATCCACAGAGGAGGAGAAACAATCCGCCTGTCTGAATACATTGCTTGGGGGGCTGCACCAGAGAAGGGATATCGTCTGCATGTTCTCAGTGGGGTAGCCAGGCCATTTGGCACCCAGGGGCAGAATTTTTTAACAACCCCCGCCCCCCCCCAGAAATACTTCTGGCTGTTGCTGACACCCAGGTGTGGCGCCTGGACAGAGGCGTTTCTATAGGGAGGGCAGAGCTCTAAGTGTTGCAAGGAGCCTTACCCTGTCATGTAAATCCCTCCTCTCCCTGGCTGCTGTAGCCAGTAAGCAACGCCAAGATGTTGCTGTTCCCTGTGAGGATTGGCTAAAATGGTGCAGGAGAGGAGTGATTTCCACTGCAAGGGAAGGCTTCTTGCAAAACTTAGAGCTTTGCCCTCCCTGCAGAAACGTCACTGCGCCTGGAGCAATTGGCCCCAGCCCCTCTTAGCTACACTCCTGCATGCCCTGCTTGTGGACAGCGGGAGGAATCTGATTGGCCTATGCTGGACCCAGTGTTGACATTTAGTCTGTGGAACCCCTTGCCACAGGGATGTGGTGATGGCGTCAGGCCTGGATGCCTTTCAAAGGGGATCAGATAGATTGATGGAGGGGAACGTCCATCGCAGGTTACAGGCCACGGTGACGATACGCAGCCTCTGGGTTTTTGGAGTGGCCAACCTGTGACTGTCGTATGCAAGGGGGGTGGCCACAGGATGCAGGCGTCTTGTTCTCCTGTGTGCTGCTCCCTGAGGCACCTGGTGGGCCACTGTGAGACGGAGGAAGCTGGACTAGACGGGCCCCTTTTGGCCTGATCCTGCATAGGGGCTCTTCGGATGCTCTGATGCCTGGTTGCCCCTTGGGAGCTTCAGCAAGAGACAGGCATGAAGTCCAGAGGGGGTGAGTGCTGCAGGGAGAGACTTGAGCGCATGAAGGGGGGGTGCGCTGGGGGGGGGACGGGAGGGTGGAGGACAATCAAGCCAGGCTGCTGGGAAACGACAAACCTCCCCCCCCCCCCGCAAGAGCAGCAGTGCCTGACCTAGGACGGGAAGGCGCTTCCTTCGGCTGAGAGCTGATCTGTGCGTGCCAAGCCCCCCCCCTCCCCGTTTCCCCCGCGCCGCACATTCACGCGCTGCAGGAGGTGCCGTCTCTCATCAGACCGCCGGTGTTTCCGCCCGGTCCCCCTGCCAGAAGCTGCAATCTGGGGCTGAGGAAGCGCGTTCGTTCCTGGGCGTCCCTGCGCAGGCCTCTCGCTTACCTCCTGCCGCGGGGGTGGGGAGAGGGGGGGGCTTTGCTTCCCTCTCCTCGGACGCCTCCCTGACACCTGCGTCCAAGTCCGGGTGCGTTCCCGGAGGTGAGCTTCTTTTTTTTAGGCGCCTTCCCAGATCGTTGACAATCTGGACTGGCAGCTCCCAGTCAAATCCCGGGGCCTCGGCATGAACCAGTCTGGCAGCCGCTGCCCCCCCCCCCCCCACCCCCAGGCAGGGAATTGTCGGGGACGTGCGTGTCTCTCTCTTGCCAAGTGCCAAAGGCCTGCCTCGCCTCCCTCGGTGTGTGCTCGCGTCTCCCTCCTGCACAATTCAAGACCTACAGGGTTTGCTCAGACACGAGAGGCGGATCTCTGGGTGCTACCATCCCCCCCTTTACAAGAAAGGTGGGGGGGGGGAAGGCAGGTTCTGCCACGGCTCTGCTAGCTTGGCTCTTGCCCCTCGATGGCCTTATAGGCCTGCCGTCCCTTTCCAGCCTCCGCCCTTCCACTTGCAATGGGGTGTGTGATCCACTTGGGGGGGGGGCGGTTGCTTGGATTCCGGCAGGACAACTTGTGAGGAGCCCTTGGCACCCTCAGACAGCAAAGCCCAGACAGCGCTGCTGTTCTAATGCCACCTCCAAAGCAGACAATGTATTACCCCCTTATCGGTGGGAGGAAAGGCAAATTGGCGGGGGGGGGGGAACGTGGAGGCTTGCTGGGAGTCGAGGTACAGGTGGGTCTGCTCTGGGCCTCCACCACCAGCAGCGGGAGAGAAACTGGGGCCCATTTGAACTCAGCGATGGGTGCCGAAGAAACGATGGTGGGGTTTTCCAGCAGTTTGGTTGTGTCCAAGCCTGGCGGGGGGGGGGGACACCCCTCCAACCCCTGTTCTGACTTCTCCGATCCGCAGCCCCAAGTCGCCTCCCGGCATTCTGCTCGCCGCACCCTGTTCTCCGCTCGGTGCCTTCATAAAGAATCCGCTCTTGGCTTCATTAGCGCCCCCCTAAAGCGAAAACGCTTTTCGTTTTGGACTCTGCAGAGTTCAACTTCCTCGCGCCCGGAGAGCCCCCCCCCCTGCTTTTCTCGCGCGGGCCGGGAAACAAAGCGCGGGAGCTGCAGCCTCGGCACAAATCGGAAGGGAGAGAGGTGAATTGGATGCTCGGCTCCTGTGGGGACAGATGGAGTCGTCGTTATGTAACCGCTCCGAGCACGCAGCCTGCCTCTCTCCGGCTCTCGCTCCCGCTCTGTGCAAGAGATGCTCTGGCGGCGGCGGCGGCGGCGGCGGCGGCAGCATCCTGACCCACCTACGCCGGTGACTCACGCGCTGCCTCTTGAAGCGGGAGCGGAGCGGAGCGCACTCCCGTCCCTTTTTATAGCCTCCCAAATTATAGCTTGCGGTCTCTCCCCATTGTCCTGGGAAGTCCTGCTTCCATCAGCGCAGCCAACGCAGCTGCCTTCGGTGGGAGAGTCCTCTAGACGGTGGCGTTTCTACAGGGAGGGCAGAGCTCTAAGTGTTGCAAGAAGCCTTCCCTTGCAGCGGAAATCACTCCTCTCCTGCACCGTTTTAGCCAATCCTCACAGGGAACAGCAACATCTTGGCGTTGCTTACTGGCTACAGCAGCGAGGGAGAGGAGGGATTTACACACAGGGTAAGGCTTCTTGCAAAACTTAGAGCTTTGCCATCCCTGTAGAAACGCCTTTGCCTCTAGAGCCCGGGTGACGCGATGCTCAGGCAGCTCCTGTCCGTGGTGAGGTGCTCAAGAGCCTGCCTGGGCCCAGCAACTCCTCTCGGGGCGCAGTCCTAGCCTGGAGTTGGGCCGGCGCAGTTAGGCCAGCCAAATTTGGCTGGCACAAGGGACACGGTAGTCTGGACCGCTCTCGGAGTCAGGGAGGGTGGCGCCCGTCTGTGTGCCGGCACTGCCATATGCTGAACCAGTGCCCCGGGGCTTCAGTGGAGGGTCTTCCCGCCCCTCCTTGGGGACACTGCCAGAGTTCGAACCCGGGACGTTCTGCACCACAGCAGGGCTGCCACAACTTTGCCGTGCCTTCTTCCCTCTGAAGGTGGGATTCGACTAGATGGCCCCATCTTGGCCTGACCCTGAAGGACAATTCTTCTGTTCTCAGGAAAGCCAACCAGAAGAGTAACTAGGGTGGAGCGCGCGGGTGCACCTGCCCTGGGTACCTGGTGCACCCTCTCGCTCCACCCTAGTTATTCTTCATGGCTGCCCCAAAGTCTCCGCCTTAGTTATGGAGGAAGTGCTGTCAGATTTGTGCCGTCTGTTCCTTCTCCTTCAAAGCGGAGAAGGAATGGGGGGGGTGAACCCACCAGTGCCCCCTCCTCCAGGGAGAACCTGGAAGTGACATCACAGTGTCGTGTGACACAGCTGCCCCAAGTGCTGGGGCAAGGAGTCGTGCCTCTGAAGCCAGTGAGCTCCTCGCCGGCCTTTGGCAACCCCACAGCAGCTTATAATGAGGTTTCGCAGTTCTGTAGTCCAACGCGAAATGTTTAGAGGCTTTGGCAGGCGGTTCTGGAGGTGAATTTTGAAGAGGCAAGAAAGCAGAGCCAGTGGTGTAGAGGGAGCCTCCTTACCTGATGCTTGGAGGATGAATTGTATAGATTTCCACTAGCTGTCAAGGCTGTCGTGACCGCCGTTCTTTCTGAAGCTGGGCTTTGAGGAGTGAGCTGAGCTCCAGGGCTTCCTCTCTCTCTCTCTCTCTCTCTCTCTCTCTCTCTCTCTCTCTCTCTCTCTCTCTCTCTCTTTCTGTGTGTGTGTGTGTGTGTGTGTGTGTCAATGGGAAGATGGAGCCAGCCCATTTTGTGTGCACCATTTTCTGCCTTTTCCCAGTAACAGGTAAAAAACGATCTGAGCGAGACTCTCAGGGTGCTTCTCTGGGTGTGCTTTGTTAGTGGAGACCTTAGGACTCGCCGCAGTTGCACTTTTTGCATTCCAAAGCAGTTTCTCATGACAACCCTGTGAAATCGTTTGCTATTATTCACCAGTTGCACAAATGAGAGCCGGGGGGTGGGTGGGAATGAAGCCGGAGCGGAATGGATAATCAAAACAAGGGGGGTGAAGGTTCCTCTCAGAAAGAAATGTTTAGAGGGCGCAAATGTTCGCCAAGCTGTGCTATTGTTCACCTGGCAGGCCTCTGCTGGAGCTCTGCACGGGAGACAGGGTTGAGAAAAATCTCTTGACCCAGCGCATCATTTGTCTGTGGAACTCCATGCCACAGGATGGGGTGATGGGGTCTGGCCTGGATGCCTTTAAGTAGGGATTAGAGAGATTAATGGAGATGGATGCTGTTCCCCCACATGCACTTTCTCTTACAAGCCTGGGACTCCAGAGCAAGGTTTGCTCCCATGAAGCAAGTGGACCAGAACCTTCCTGCCATTTTCGTGCGCGAATGCCAGAAATCTTCATGCAAACAGAACAAGCCACGGCTGCGTCGGCTGACTGGAGATGGTGCAAGTCGCACTGCAGAATGAATCAGCTGTTCTCAGTTCAGTGGGTTTTTTTTGTTTTTTTTAAAGGTGAATTTATGGCAAGGTTTGAGAGGCATTTTCCGGCGTTGACTTCAACCAGAAGGAAGCATGTGCAAAACAGTTTTGGTCAAAGAGCCTGCCGGGCTGAGAGAACCGACAGCCGAACTCTTCAATAATGGAAAGACGACTAAGAGAGAAGCAGAGCGATTAACCTCCTTGGAGTGGCGAGGGAAAGAGGAAGGGACGTGTGGCGTGTTTGACGGCACTTTCCCCCATGGAACAAATGGGCAATGACATCATCACCGCATCATCACACTTCCGGTGGGCGGGGAGTGATGTCAACAGCATTGGCTCTCTTTTGGGGTCCTGGGAGTGAGCGGCTTGAGAGGCCAACTGAGGCAGAGTCCCTGGGATTCGCTGGACAAGTCGCCGAGCTTGACAGCTTGTGGCGGCGGAGGTGCTCCTTCTCCCCTTCTGCCCAGGTGCTGCGTGAAGTGCCTGCACACTGCAGACAAGGTGGGCGCTGGATTATTCATGGCTGCCAAGGTGTGGGTGGAGCCTTCACAGGGTGGGGGGGGCTGTTCCTGCCCACTCAGTCCTTTAAATACCGGAAAGCGCTTGAAGGAGTTGCGGAGTGCACTGGCCAGCCCAGCCGGACTCTGAGTCATGGGCGTGGGGAGGGAACGCGCCTGACTCCAGGATGCTGAGGTCATGGGAGGCCACGCAGGCTTGGCACAGGGACCCATCAGCTGGGAACCTGGGGGAGTCACACCAGTGGTGTCATCAAAATGATTTAAGAACAGGTACTCACTTTTGATTGGCACGTGTCGGGACCCGCCCACCGGAAGTGACGTCATAAGCCAGAAGTGAGGTCGTGGCAGGAAGTGACATGAAAAAAGCCCTTTTTGAGGCCTCAGATGATTTTAAACTGACCCAGCAGCTGCGACAGTATTCCACAGCACCCCCAGAACATGTGAAGGAGGCCTGGCATCATGTTAAAACCCCAGAGCAACTCATTTTTCAGTGGCAAGGAAAGGCAAGGCTCCGCTCGCTGCCTGCCTGCCTGCCTGGCTGGCTCTGAGAACATGCAGGCAACTCAAACATGCAGGAAATTCAAACGTTGCAGAGGGCGGAGTCGACAAGTGGGTGGGCGAATGGGCGGGGCCAGCTGTAATCCTAGAAACCGGTACTTGCGTACCCCCGCGTACCCCCTGCATGACATCACTGAGTCACACACTGAGGGCGCACAGTTAGGCCAGCAAAGGTCAGCCGGCACAAGGGACACCATAAAGCATGTTTGGACCACTCTTAGAGTCGAGGGTTGATGGGCACGTCCGTGTGCTGGCCTCTCCGACTCTGAGATATCCCTTTACGATGTCCCTTGTGTGCCTTTGTGGTGTCCCTTCCCCTGTGGGCTCCCCCGCCCACACACACACACAGTCATTTGGTTTGCTCCTCTCAAAACTTCTGCAGTCATCGGACCTGACAGAAGCCAGTGTGACTGGTGGACAGGTAAGGGGCAGGAGATACCAACAGGGGGAGAACTCTCCAGATGGGGAAGATGATTGCCAACAAGTGCCTCTGATCGACCACCCGCGTTCCTCTCTTCTTCCTCGCTCAGCTTCGTTTCTTTTCCAGGGTTCTTGTTTCCAAACGTTGCGATTTGTTTTCTGCTGCTCCCACTTGGCTTTCAGGGTGGGGAGAGCGTGTGGGCCCCCCCCCTCCGATCCTTTGGTGCTCCATTGTTGCTTTTTCATCTATTCTTGGCAGAGAAGCATCGTATTGTTTTCACTTGGCAAGCGAGCTCTCCAAACATCTATTATTCAGGGGAATCTTTGTCCTCAAAACAATATGAGATTAAAATGAAACAACAGGCACTTCAGGAAATAAAAAAAGAAGCACCGCAGCTACACGGAAGTGGAGCAAGCCGGGATGGGTTTGGGGGCTGCGTCAAACTCAGGGCTTAATTAGGAAACCCCAGGAGGATTTCACTCCACTTGGTTTTGAAGACCTTCTGACTTCCTGCAGAGGCTTGACAGTGGAGTCTCTCTCTCTCTCTCTCTCCAAACAAAGACCCTTAAACTTACCTGAAATGCATCTTTTATGAAGGCCTGCTAAAAGCAGAGAAAGATAGATTTGTGTTTTTCACTCGCCGGATAAGAAATGGGGTGGAAGGTGATAAAGTTCAGAAAAAGTTCAGATACCAGAATGGAGGCAAATTTATTTCTCACGGTGTTTTTTCCCCCCAGCCAGATGAGTTGTGTTTCGCTCATTCCCCACCCACACCTTGGGCCCAGCTCCTGATCTGCCTGCGGCCCCAGTCGGAATCCGACAGCCCCCCCCCCCCCCCCGGCGCACGACCGCGTTCCGTCCTCCGGCGCGACGGAATTAATCCTCAGACAGCGGCACGTTCGGCTCCCGGGTCCCCGAAGGCCACGTCCTAATCTCAGCAACGAGGGCATCTGTATCCATTTGCTTGGGGTGTCACAGCTGATTTCTCTGAGATACGCCGGGGCCAGCCGCCGCCGCGCTCCCTGAATCATCCTCGTCCGCTGCTGCGAGGGGATCGTTGGCATTCAATGGATGCTCCTGTTGCAGCATTTGAACTGCCAGGAATTGACTCGAGCTGGAGGCCTCGTGCCCTTTCCGGAGGGAGGGAGGGAGGAGGGAGGGAGGGAGCCATCATTAACGCCCGGCGCTCGGATGAGAGCAGTTCCGTACTGCTTGGCTTGCAGGACAGTGCAGAAACCAGCGCGGACTTTCCGTGCACTTCCCCTCGTGCCAACAGTAGCCCCGACGGGGCCGTTTTCTCCACGGTGGGCGGATATTTTCACGGCGAACGGCGCCAAAAGCACCACGAATTTCTCCTGACGGCACTTCCTTGGGCAGCAGCTCGGGCAGGATCATCATCATCATCATCATCATCATCATCACCACCACATGCCATTTACATTACGTTTCCCTTAAGGCTGGCTGAAGGCTGGAGGGTCTCAAGAGCAGAGGAGCTGCAGCAGGAGAGAAAGAGCCCGCCTGGCTTGTTGGCCTTTCAGCAAACGCGTTAGGCAACCAGAGCAGGGCCACTTTTCCTGGGCACCTCTAGGGTCCCCCCCCCC